>JAPMLY010001840.1:0-82244 GCA_026401115.1 Tetraselmis chui | reverse complement strand
TATGATATTTTCTCGATGTTGGTCGCACAACGAGCCCGCACTTTTGTCTCCGTGTATTCGGCTTCTGCGGTGAAAAGGTCCGGGATCGCATCCCAAGCGTAGTCGTTATTCGTTTCAATCTCTCGTGCCTTTGACCCGGGCGATGATTGTAACGTGATGTCATCGCCAACTCGATATCCGACCCTATCGATGAAAAGTTTAAAGGCGTTCATGTCACAATTAGATCGCTCATATTGGACATCGGCAAGCAATGCCCGATATGCTTCAAAGTACGGCGACCGTTGGTCTAACAAGTTCTCAATTGGCTGTTGGTTTACCTTTCCGGGCATTTGGAAAACATATACCGTGTTGTTGACCAATGACCGTGGGCGGCAAGACGTCTGGATGATGTTTCTTGGTGAGCAGTTCGGCGACTTGGCAATGAATACAGAGTGAAAATGCGTCGTTTCAAAACTAACTCCAACCGTGATCTTGCTTGTGGTGATCACGACGCGCCTAAAACTCCATGACATATTGACGTCCATTAGGGATTCGCTACAAGCTTCATCATCCATTTCTCCATAAAATGCCAATATGTTATCCTCGGATAGCCCCGAGTAGTTTTCGACTAGTTTAGCGAAGTCTTGAATACCGAATCGGGTTAGAATGCCTTTGTCGTTGTATTTGCTTTTGGCGTATGGATAGTACACGAAGGCATTTTCTCCTTTCTTGATTTTCTCGCCTATCATTTGAGCCATTTTGTGGGCGATGCCGTTTGCCTTAGACCCGGCTTGAACAAAATGAACGGTTCGCATGGATTTCTGGAACCCCTTGCAGTGCACGATATCCAAGTCTTCAATCCCGATATTGTTAAGAAACCTAATCGTCTTTTGGGTCGTCACGGCGTCAGCGAATATAGTCTTGCTCGCGCTCTTAAGTAAGCCGATCATCGATGCAATATTTCGGGTGAGGCGGAGACCATGTGTTTCCGTGCTTGCTGACTGGTTCAAAAGCGACTCCATCTCGTCAACTATGACGCTATCATATGCTTTCGCTGTTTCAAGCTTGTACATCGATTCTTGTTGAATTATAAGGCTGTCGCACAGTTCCGGAGAGGGTGTTTCTGAATAGCTATTGAGCTTTGAACCCATCCGTGTAGCGACTGCAAGCATGTCCTTAACGAGCGTGCACCGGCATGTAATTATGAGCGTACGCCGGCCCATTTTTTCATTTTCGAGCATATGATGAATGATCGAGATCGTCTTTCCGATCCCCATCGGCAAGTCGAGGACCACGTTGTTTTTCTGCGCGAACAACTTGAGTTCGGGACGGCGTTGGGTACCATCGATCTCTTCTTCAATCTTTAATGTTGTCGTGGGGACGATACGTAGGTAATCAATCATCTCCCGCGTCTCTCGATCCTCGAAAATCGCGTCAGGGTACAGTTGTTTGAGAATGTTAGAGATGGTTTTGTTGCTAGCAATCTTTTCGTGGTTCAAGTCTTTCCACATCGCAGCGTACTTGACTCGAGTGGCATTGCAATCTTCTCTTCCTCGGGAAACCCATGCGTAAAACGATGAAAAATGAACGCCACGACCGACACACCACGACATGACGGAATAAATCAGGTTGTGTGGGAGACGGTGATTTGAGAAGTCATGATGAAGAATCTCGAGGGTCTTCAGCGGATCTCCCTCGATACTCCAATCGTACGGGATTGTCGCTCCAGATATTGGCGAAATGCTTCCTGAGGAAAATGAGCTTTGAGGCTTACTCTTGGGGGAAGCTTGGCTTACAAGAGAAAGCTTGGTCGGCGACGCTGCAACTGAGTTCGCGGTGAATGTTTTCGACGTCCATTTTTCAGGCATGTGGCCAGTGACAAAGTGGTCCTCCACGGACGAGCCGTCGAGGATGGCTTGGACGCGGTCGCTCCCGAGCTTGCTCTGTCCCGGGAGCTTGAAAAGCCTGTTTCGTGTGTAAATCTTGTCGACCTTGACTCCTAGATCGGCCCCGAGGACATCGATCACAGAGTCAAAGTTAGAGTCTTTCATGTGCTCGTGGCTATCGTAGACGACATCACCAAGTACGACATGCAAGGAGAGGCGGATACATTCATCCTTGTTGCCTACGCCACCGGAGAGAAATATCCTAGTGTCCCCGAATATTTCAGTGATTTTAGTCTTCAATTTACTTTGCAGCTCTGAGAACATGAGCTCGCATTCTTCGGCCCCGGTGTCTTTTGGGATGTCGCAATCGATATCGAAGAATGCTTTCCGCGGGGCGTCAGAACGGATGATCTCGTAAGCATACCGATTTTTGGCAAGTACCTTCTTGAGCTCCTGTACGGTCAAGTTAGAGTACATAAACAAGTGAGATTTTTTGAACTCGCACGTGACGGTGATGTCTCCGGGCTTTGCGTTTTGTAGCACGATGTAATAAGGATTCTCTCCGTCCTTACCGTTTTTGCGAAGCCACTCAACCCCCCAGTGTTTTTCCACACGATGGGGTTTGGGGGATGTAGCGCTTGCGATCATTTGAGCGTTTGAGGCGTCCATATCTTCTTATTGTATTCCCCCGGAGAAAATAATTCCAGTGCGTTTAAACGCACCTACGTTTCGTTGGAGCTTGGATCATTCTCTTTGATCTTTGATTCGCGGTGATCTGTGCCGCCGCGCTTTTTGTTCCGGTGGTAGCGCTCAAGATTTGCCTTTCGGCGCGCTTCGCCGTTTTGTTGATAGTACCTGCGCGAACGCTCCCTGTCCTTTTGAAGGTAGAGGAGATGAACCTTAGCGATTCTCCTAAGTTCGCCCACTGTCAGATGTTCCACGTACTCCGTCATTTTAACCTAAGGGGAGAAAATATCCCGGGGCCTCCGGTGTTGGTGCGTTTAAAGTGCGTTTAAAGTGCGTTTGAGCGGACAGAAAATAATTTCTCCGGGGATAACAAAACAATCGCATCATGCCCGACTCCCCCGAAGTCAAGCGCGCCCGCGCCAAAGCGTACTACGAGGAGAATGCGGCCGCCAAGCGGCTCATCTCCGCGGTCCGAAGCGTGATTGCCGGTCGCAAACCAGCGACAAAGACTCTCCAAGGATACAATTGGGGGGAGAGGGAAATCAATCGTATCCGTGCTCTCGATCCACGATTCCGAGCCGTGCTTGAGGAAACTCACGGGGTCAAGTTGGAGGGATTGTACAAGGATAAGAGTCCTCTCCCGCCCATCGATCTCCCCAGGGTTCAGGTCTCTGCGCCCCCGGCGCAGCCCCCACGCCCTGACTACCAGCAGTGCCTCGAGGACACCCCGCAGAAGGGCACATCTACCCCCATCACATGGGCGCAAATCGATACCTTTTGGAGCGGTGACGTGGAGAAACACAATATGGGCAGCACGAGTGCGCGCAAAGTCATGAAGGACGGTAGGCTAGTCGCGGAGACGTACTCCAAGGTCTACCTTGACGACGTTCGCCGTACGTTCCGCCAGATTCGCACGGAGTTCGCCAAGGCAGATCCCGATGATAATGCCGTCCCGGTGCTTCGCGACGCCGAGGGGGTGATGGCGTGGCTCAGGGCGAAAAACACCAAAACTATCATCCAAGTGGAGGCCGACGCCACTGCCATGGATAGTTCCGTGGGGGCGGTGGCCGGGCAGGACGACGACGATGACGATGAGGTGACGAGCGGCTCAGTTGCCACCTCCACCGCCGGGAAGCGCGCCCGCGCGCGGACCAAGTCCACGGCGCTCAAGCAGGTAACACAAAGCTACTCAAAAAAGCTGGGGCACATCACGACCACCTTCGGCGCCTGGGGGGTCTTCCGGGACAGCCTCGGGACGGACGTGCTTCAGACGTACCGCGGGGGATTCGGCGAGGGTGAAGTCGGTTTATTTCAAGCCATCCAAGCGGACCGCGAGGTGCAAGCCAATAAGGCAAAGTCCGACCTCCACGCCGTCCCGAGCTATGAGATGCTCGTCCGCTACCTCCCCAAGGTGAGGAGCGAGGTTGGGCCGTCTACCACCTGGCTCGCAGCCTTCTTGCAAGTGAAACTCCTCGGACTGCGGGACAATCTTGGAGGAATCGAGATCCGCGATGATGATGGCCGCCGGTACAACCCATCTGTCGGAGATGCCTCCCGGGACGATTGGTACAATCGCCGCACCGGGGAGATCTACATAGCTCATTTCAAAACGGGGAAGAGCCGCTTTGGAACACCCTATTCGTTTGATTTGTCGAAGCACCCAGACATCAAGTCTGCTGTGGACGCGACGCTCGCCGCAGGGCACCCCGAAGCAGGTAGGAAGTGGCTGGTGGGTATCGGCCGCAAGAAGGATGGGCTGCCTCTCCCTGCCGGTCCCAAGGTGAAGAAGGCCTTCATCGCCGCCGGTCTGACTTTCAAACAACTCCACAACGGCCGGCTCATTGACACATCCGTAACGCCGCTGGACGTGCGCCACGCCCAAGTAACATGGAAACACCGGGAGATGTCACGCCGCAAGCCGTCGCTCACCGCCACGCAAATCAGCGAAAAGATCGCCGGCTTCTTCAACCACGCCAGCGATGTCAACATCGGCTACTTGCGCAAGACGTTTGACAGCCTCGAGAGCCACTTAGCCACCAAGTCGAAGACCATGCTGCCGTCGGGAGCCTTGCCAGTCGTGCCCGAGGCTGAGGAAGAGGAGCGGTTGGAGGAGCGCCGGGAAAGCAACGCCAAAGCCACAACCAGCGCCCCCACCCGCGCCAAGAAGCAGCCGGTCGATGCGCTCAGAGCCCGAGCGCCCCCGATTGCAAACCGAACTCGCAAGCAAAAACCCTCACCACCCAAGCCAGCTTCCCCGCCGCCCGCCCGCGGCTTGGCGGGCCAACGCCCAGTGCGCAAGCGTGTCCCGACGCGGAGGGCAGCGGAGTCGGCCCAACAGCATAAGAGGCGAGGCGACGCGAGGCGCCGGCGTTCATAACTAGTAGTTACATAAACATTGTGAAATCTTGCTCCAAACGGTCACGCACCTTCACAGTGGTAGAAGCCACAGTAAACACATTAGAAGCGATCGTAACACGCAGTGTAACTTTGACGTTCAGTATCTCATCCAATGAGCCGGTAGACAAACCAAATAAGCTGGAAACGATTCCTGTACCAATAGATCAGTGCCGGTCATGTCCCAACTTAGGCTTGTGGTGCTTCGACCCTTGAGAAATATAAAGCCCGTCGATTTTCGACATGAAAAGGTGAGCTTGACTTCCGTAATGAGGTCTGTATAATTCTGTAGAGATGCTGGAAAAATGAAATGCAAGGCCCTCGCCTGACCAACAGTCAACATTTTGGAATTATTGTCCTCGCTGTATATGACTCTGAACGGGATCTCGGCTCAGTTCAATGAAATTGACCACTACAGCTCCGACGCGTTCGTGGACGTGGCCAACCGCTACCTAAGCTACGTGAGCATCCGGCTAAGCGACGACGACGGGCGAACTTTGGACCTCAACGGCGGACGTTTCACGGCGACGCTAAAATTAGCTTTTGTAAAGATTAACAAAGATGAACCAGTCTCGGCAAGTATCGGCGCCGCTGCAGCTGAACGGCCGCCGGGCGGTGGAGGTGGACCTCAGCCAGGTCGAATTGCTTTACCGGGAGCTAGCGGCCCGGGTGACGGTGGAGGAGACGGAAAATGATCGGCAGGACACGGACATTGAGGGGTTGACTACGGACTTGACAGCGCTCACTGGCACGGTGACTGGATTTGCCAACGAGTTCAGCGCGGCAAACATCCGCACCGACAATATCACCGCCGCGGGGTTTGACACAGACATCTCCGTGGGAGCCTCCCTTCTGCCGACTACGGCTGCGTTGGTTGGTCCGATTCACTCGCTCGGCAGCGAATCCAACGAGTGGAAGACTTTATTCGCTGAGGACGTTATGCTTGCCGGCGCGAGCTTGAGCAACACCTTGGTGAGCCTAAGCAATACATTGGGGGAATTGAGGGAGGATATAGACGCCGGATCGAATCTCGTGCAGCACCTGAAAATCGAGGGAGACGGGCTGATCGGCGTCGACCACAACAAACGAGACTTCGGGGCGTTGGACTATCCGTGGTGGGAAATATTTACAACCGACATCACTGTGAACGACAGCATAAAAATCAACATGGTCAAATCAAGTCGCTCTGATACCGATGACATCACTGTGTACGCCAATCTCGTGCCAAATGACACGGACACCGGTGGGAACACGATTGGGACGTATACAAAGCCGTGGCAAACCGGGCACTTCCACGACGTATATGCTGAGAACCTATTCGCCCAAAACTCGGAAGGTTTCTCTCGCCGGGCACTTCTCGACGGGGATCAAAACGTGTCCAACGACATTATACCGCAGGCTGATAAAAAAGTTGATTTCGGATCACAAACCAGGCCTTTTAGCAGGGCATTCTTCGAGGAGTTGATAGGGCAAGATGCCACGGGGACGCCGAGGAGGGCATTGCTAGAAGGAGGTGACTACGCGACGGCCAATCATTCGCACGACGACGACTACGCCGCTGCTGCACACACGCACGACGACTACGCCGCTGTTGCACACACGCACGACGACTACGCCCCGGTTGAACACACGCACAGTGAGTATGCCTTGACTACGCATACGCACACTGGGTTCGCCCCGACCAACCACTCACACGACGACTACGCCACAACCGGACACACGCACGATGACTACGCCTTGACTACGCACACGCACGATGACGCCTACGCTCCTGTTGCACACACGCACGATGACTACGCCTTGACTACGCATACGCACGACGACGCCTACGCCCCTATTGCACACACGCACGATGACTACGCCCCGGTTGAACACGCACACGATGACGCCTACGCTCCTATTGCACACACGCACGATGACTACGCCCCGGTTGAACACGCACACGATGACGCCTACGCTCCTATTGCACACACGCACGATGACTACGCCACTACCGGGCACACGCACGACGACTACGCCTTGACTACGCATACGCACGACGACTACGCCCCGGTTGAACACGCACACGATGACGCCTACGCTCCTATTGCACACACGCACGATGACTACGCCACTACCGGGCACACGCACGACGACTACGCCTTGACTACGCATACGCACGACGACTACGCCCCGGTTGAACACGCGCACGATGACGCCTACGCTCCTATTGCACACACGCACGATGACTACGCCACTACCGGGCACACGCACGACGACTACGCCCCGGTTGAACACGCGCACGATGACGCCTACGCTCCTATTGCACACACGCACGATGACTACGCCACTACCGGGCACACGCACGACGACTACGCCTTGACTACGCACACGCACGACGACTACGCCTTGACTACGCACACGCACGACGACTACGCCCCGGTTGAACACGCGCACGATGACGCCTACGCTCCTATTGTACACACGCACGATGACTACGCCACTACCGGGCACACGCACGACGACTACGCCTTGACTACGCACACGCACGACGACTACGCCCCGGTTGAACACGCGCACGATGACGCCTACGCTCCTATTGCACACACGCACGCATGGAATACCATCACGGGCAAGCCAACATTCTTTAGTGGCTCGTACAACGACTTGACAGACAGGCCTGACATCGAGGAAATTGTCGAGGTACAACTATTGGCCGCTGGAAGTGATTATGCACTTGAAAATCATACACACAACGAGTACGCCCCGACCAACCACACACACAACGAGTACGCCTCGACTGGACACACGCACGACGACTACGCCTTGACTACGCACACGCACGACGACTACGCCTTGACTACGCACACGCACGACGACGCCTACGCTCCTATTTCACACACGCACGATGACTACGCCTTGACTACGCATACGCACACTGGGTTCGCCCCGACCAACCACACGCACGACGACTCCTACGCTCCTATTTCACACACACACGATGACTACGCCACTACCGGACACACGCACAATGAGTACGCCTTGACTACGCATACGCACACTGGGTTCGCCCCGACCAACCACTCACACAGTGAGTACGCCCCGATAAGTCACACGCACACTGGGTTCGCCCCGACCAACCACTCGCACAGTGAGTACGCCCTGACTACGCATACGCACACTGGGTTCGCCCCGATAAGTCACACGCACGCATGGAATACCATCACGGGCAAGCCCACTTTTTTCAGCGGCTCCTACAACGATCTCACCGATAAGCCAGGGGCTGCGACGTGGCTGGACCTTCAGGGCCGGCCGAATTGGACAAACTACTTCTCGCTCGGTGGCACCACGGACACCGTGACAATCGGCTCAAACAGCTTCAAGAGCGGTGACTTCGCTCCAAACGGCCAAGGAGTGTATGACCTCGGTGACCCATACGCCCGGTGGCGGCGCTTTTACGTGGAGGAGATATTCGCCGACAAGGGAATCGACGCTGGCAACAATCGCATCACGAACGTCGCACCCCCGGTAGGTTACTACGATGCTGCAACGAAAGGGTACGTTGACGAAGCCGTACCAACGTGGATTGGGAAAATTTCGTACGATGATATCGGGCAGTTCATGGAGCCCGTGCAGCCCTCTAATTTTGATATCGTATTGCATGACTCCTTGACACCGTCGGCGGACTCGACGTTCAATCTTGGGCAAAACCTGAGGCGATTCCTGTTCGGCTACTTCCAGCGCGTGCGCCTGGGGGAAAACGATCCGTACTATGACGACGAAGCTATCACATATGAATTCCTTCGGTCCTACGTAACTGAAAACGCACAGGGTGCATCGTCATGGAGCGGGATAAGCGATAAACCGGCGTGGGTCGACAAGATATCATATGACAACAATGTTGACCCGGAAAATCCTTCAAACTTCGATATAGTGGTGAGCGACAGTATCATTCCGGCCGGTCTTTATAGCATTGGGCGTGATAACAGGCGATTTGTTTACGGCTACTTCCAGCGGGTGCGTGTTTCTGAATCGCCGTACGAAGACGATGAGGCAGTACCGCTCCAATTCATGCGCGATTACGTCGCAGCGAATGCGATGTGGTCGGATTGGAGCGGCATTAGGGAGAGGCCGACATGGACGGACCGATTCAGTGGCGACACAACGGTGAGCGTAGGAAGTAATCTGGTTCCGAACGCCTCCCAACTCGATATAGGAAGTCTGTCCGCGCCATGGCGGCACATTTATTCTTCATATTTGACTGTATACAGCTTTGCTTACTTCAGTGGATCGCGTATCCAAGGGGTAGGCGCCCCGACAAGTGATACCGATGCTGCCACAAAGAAATACGTGGATGACACCGAAACGGACACAAGGTCGTATGTGGACGCCCAGAAACAGGACCTGTTGAGCCAAATTAGCACGTTATCTACACAAATGGGCCACATCATTAGCATCCTAGCGGCCGAGATGAGAGAAGAGGAGATCCCATTCAGAGTAATCTACAGCGAGGATGATAACTCCAAAATGCTTACGGTTGGTCAGGCGAGGGCATTGCATTTCATTTTTCCAGCATCTCTACAGAATCACACAGACCTTATTACGGAAGTCAAGCTCACCTTTTCATGTCGAAAATCGACGGGCTTTATATTTCTCAAGGGTCGAAGCACCACAAGCCTAAGTTGGGACATGACCGGCACTGATTTATTGGTACAGGAATCGTTCCCCGCATTTGGATTGTCGACCGGCCAGCTAGACGAAATATTGAACGTAAAAGTTACACTGCGTGTTACGATCGCTTCTAATGTGTTTACTGTGGCTTCTACCACTGTGAAGGTGCGTGACCGTTTGGAGCAAGATTTCACAATGTTTATGTAACTACTAGTTATGAACGCCGGCGCCTCGCGTCGCCTCGCCTCTTATGCTGTTGGGCCGACTCCGCTGCCCTCCGCGTCGGGACACGCTTGCGCACTGGGCGTTGGCCCGCCAAGCCGCGGGCGGGCGGCGGGGAAGCTGGCTTGGGTGGTGAGGGTTTTTGCTTGCGAGTTCGGTTTGCAATCGGGGGCGCTCGGGCTCTGAGCGCATCGACCGGCTGCTTCTTGGCGCGGGTGGGGGCGCTGGTTGTGGCTTTGGCGTTGCTTTCCCGGCGCTCCTCCAACCGCTCCTCTTCCTCAGCCTCGGGCACGACTGGCAAGGCTCCCGACGGCAGCATGGTCTTCGACTTGGTGGCTAAGTGGCTCTCGAGGCTGTCAAACGTCTTGCGCAAGTAGCCGATGTTGACATCGCTGGCGTGGTTGAAGAAGCCGGCGATCTTTTCGCTGATTTGCGTGGCGGTGAGCGACGGCTTGCGGCGTGACATCTCCCGGTGTTTCCATGTTACTTGGGCGTGGCGCACGTCCAGCGGCGTTACGGATGTGTCAATGAGCCGGCCGTTGTGGAGTTGTTTGAAAGTCAGACCGGCGGCGATGAAGGCCTTCTTCACCTTGGGACCGGCAGGGAGAGGCAGCCCATCCTTCTTGCGGCCGATACCCACCAGCCACTTCCTACCTGCTTCGGGGTGCCCTGCGGCGAGCGTCGCGTCCACAGCAGACTTGATGTCTGGGTGCTTCGACAAATCAAACGAATAGGGTGTTCCAAAGCGGCTCTTCCCCGTTTTGAAATGAGCTATGTAGATCTCCCCGGTGCGGCGATTGTACCAATCGTCCCGGGAGGCATCTCCGACAGATGGGTTGTACCGGCGGCCATCATCATCGCGGATCTCGATTCCTCCAAGATTGTCCCGCAGTCCGAGGAGTTTCACTTGCAAGAAGGCTGCGAGCCAGGTGGTAGACGGCCCAACCTCGCTCCTCACCTTGGGGAGGTAGCGGACGAGCATCTCATAGCTCGGGACGGCGTGGAGGTCGGACTTTGCCTTATTGGCTTGCACCTCGCGGTCCGCTTGGATGGCTTGAAATAAACCGACTTCACCCTCGCCGAATCCCCCGCGGTACGTCTGAAGCACGTCCGTCCCGAGGCTGTCCCGGAAGACCCCCCAGGCGCCGAAGGTGGTCGTGATGTGCCCCAGCTTTTTTGAGTAGCTTTGTGTTACCTGCTTGAGCGCCGTGGACTTGGTCCGCGCGCGGGCGCGCTTCCCGGCGGTGGAGGTGGCAACTGAGCCGCTCGTCACCTCATCGTCATCGTCGTCGTCCTGCCCGGCCACCGCCCCCACGGAACTATCCATGGCAGTGGCGTCGGCCTCCACTTGGATGATAGTTTTGGTGTTTTTCGCCCTGAGCCACGCCATCACCCCCTCGGCGTCGCGAAGCACCGGGACGGCATTATCATCGGGATCTGCCTTGGCGAACTCCGTGCGGATCTGGCGGAACGTACGGCGAACGTCGTCAAGGTAGACCTTGGAGTACGTCTCCGCGACTAGCCTACCGTCCTTCATGACTTTGCGCGCACTCGTGCTGCCCATATTGTGTTTCTCCACGTCACCGCTCCAAAAGGTATCGATTTGCGCCCATGTGATGGGGGTAGATGTGCCCTTCTGCGGGGTGTCCTCGAGGCACTGCTGGTAGTCAGGGCGTGGGGGCTGCGCCGGGGGCGCAGAGACCTGAACCCTGGGGAGATCGATGGGCGGGAGAGGACTCTTATCCTTGTACAATCCCTCCAACTTGACCCCGTGAGTTTCCTCAAGCACGGCTCGGAATCGTGGATCGAGAGCACGGATACGATTGATTTCCCTCTCCCCCCAATTGTATCCTTGGAGAGTCTTTGTCGCTGGTTTGCGACCGGCAATCACGCTTCGGACCGCGGAGATGAGCCGCTTGGCGGCCGCATTCTCCTCGTAGTACGCTTTGGCGCGGGCGCGCTTGACTTCGGGGGAGTCGGGCATGATGCGATTGTTTTGTTATCCCCGGAGAAATTATTTTCTGTCCGCTCAAACGCACTTTAAACGCACTTTAAACGCACCAACACCGGAGGCCCCGGGATATTTTCTCCCCTTAGGTTAAAATGACGGAGTACGTGGAACATCTGACAGTGGGCGAACTTAGGAGAATCGCTAAGGTTCATCTCCTCTACCTTCAAAAGGACAGGGAGCGTTCGCGCAGGTACTATCAACAAAACGGCGAAGCGCGCCGAAAGGCAAATCTTGAGCGCTACCACCGGAACAAAAAGCGCGGCGGCACAGATCACCGCGAATCAAAGATCAAAGAGAATGATCCAAGCTCCAACGAAACGTAGGTGCGTTTAAACGCACTGGAATTATTTTCTCCGGGGGAATACAATAAGAAGATATGGACGCCTCAAACGCTCAAATGATCGCAAGCGCTACATCCCCCAAACCCCATCGTGTGGAAAAACACTGGGGGGTTGAGTGGCTTCGCAAAAACGGTAAGGACGGAGAGAATCCTTATTACATCGTGCTACAAAACGCAAAGCCCGGAGACATCACCGTCACGTGCGAGTTCAAAAAATCTCACTTGTTTATGTACTCTAACTTGACCGTACAGGAGCTCAAGAAGGTACTTGCCAAAAATCGGTATGCTTACGAGATCATCCGTTCTGACGCCCCGCGGAAAGCATTCTTCGATATCGATTGCGACATCCCAAAAGACACCGGGGCCGAAGAATGCGAGCTCATGTTCTCAGAGCTGCAAAGTAAATTGAAGACTAAAATCACTGAAATATTCGGGGACACTAGGATATTTCTCTCCGGTGGCGTAGGCAACAAGGATGAATGTATCCGCCTCTCCTTGCATGTCGTACTTGGTGATGTCGTCTACGATAGCCACGAGCACATGAAAGACTCTAACTTTGACTCTGTGATCGATGTCCTCGGGGCCGATCTAGGAGTCAAGGTCGACAAGATTTACACACGAAACAGGCTTTTCAAGCTCCCGGGACAGAGCAAGCTCGGGAGCGACCGCGTCCAAGCCATCCTCGACGGCTCGTCCGTGGAGGACCACTTTGTCACTGGCCACATGCCTGAAAAATGGACGTCGAAAACATTCACCGCGAACTCAGTTGCAGCGTCGCCGACCAAGCTTTCTCTTGTAAGCCAAGCTTCCCCCAAGAGTAAGCCTCAAAGCTCATTTTCCTCAGGAAGCATTTCGCCAATATCTGGAGCGACAATCCCGTACGATTGGAGTATCGAGGGAGATCCGCTGAAGACCCTCGAGATTCTTCATCATGACTTCTCAAATCACCGTCTCCCACACAACCTGATTTATTCCGTCATGTCGTGGTGTGTCGGTCGTGGCGTTCATTTTTCATCGTTTTACGCATGGGTTTCCCGAGGAAGAGAAGATTGCAATGCCACTCGAGTCAAGTACGCTGCGATGTGGAAAGACTTGAACCACGAAAAGATTGCTAGCAACAAAACCATCTCTAACATTCTCAAACAACTGTACCCTGACGCGATTTTCGAGGATCGAGAGACGCGGGAGATGATTGATTACCTACGTATCGTCCCCACGACAACATTAAAGATTGAAGAAGAGATCGATGGTACCCAACGCCGTCCCGAACTCAAGTTGTTCGCGCAGAAAAACAACGTGGTCCTCGACTTGCCGATGGGGATCGGAAAGACGATCTCGATCATTCATCATATGCTCGAAAATGAAAAAATGGGCCGGCGTACGCTCATAATTACATGCCGGTGCACGCTCGTTAAGGACATGCTTGCAGTCGCTACACGGATGGGTTCAAAGCTCAATAGCTATTCAGAAACACCCTCTCCGGAACTGTGCGACAGCCTTATAATTCAACAAGAATCGATGTACAAGCTTGAAACAGCGAAAGCATATGATAGCGTCATAGTTGACGAGATGGAGTCGCTTTTGAACCAGTCAGCAAGCACGGAAACACATGGTCTCCGCCTCACCCGAAATATTGCATCGATGATCGGCTTACTTAAGAGCGCGAGCAAGACTATATTCGCTGACGCCGTGACGACCCAAAAGACGATTAGGTTTCTTAACAATATCGGGATTGAAGACTTGGATATCGTGCACTGCAAGGGGTTCCAGAAATCCATGCGAACCGTTCATTTTGTTCAAGCCGGGTCTAAGGCAAACGGCATCGCCCACAAAATGGCTCAAATGATAGGCGAGAAAATCAAGAAAGGAGAAAATGCCTTCGTGTACTATCCATACGCCAAAAGCAAATACAACGACAAAGGCATTCTAACCCGATTCGGGATTCAAGACTTCGCTAAATTAGTCGAAAACTACTCGGGGCTATCCGAGGATAACATATTGGCATTTTATGGAGAAATGGATGATGAAGCTTGTAGCGAATCCCTAATGGACGTCAATATGTCATGGAGTTTTAGGCGCGTCGTGATCACCACAAGCAAGATCACTGTTGGAGTTAGTTTTGAAACGACGCATTTTCACTCGGTATTCATAGCGAAGTCGCCGAACTGCTCGCCAAGAAACATCATCCAGACGTCTTGTCGCCCACGGTCATTGGTCAACAACACGGTATATGTTTTCCAAATGCCCGGAAAGGTAAACCAACAGCCAATTGAGAACTTGTTAGACCAACGGTCGCCGTACTTTGAAGCATATCGGGCATTGCTTGCCGATGTCCAATATGAGCGATCTAATTGTGACATGAACGCCTTTAAACTGTTCATCGATAGGGTCGGATATCGTGTTGGCGATGACATCACGTTACAATCATCGCCCGGGTCAAAGGCACGAGAGATTGAAACGAATAACGACTACGCTTGGGATGCGATCCCGGACCTTTTCTCCGCAGAAGCCGAATACACGGAGACAAAAGTGCGGGCTCGTTGTGCGACCAACATCGAGAAAATATCATACAAAAAACACGCATTCAAACGATTGTTCTATAAGGAATCGCGCGATGAAATTGCAAAACAACTTTGGGACGATGGTCACGTAGATGTCGCATGGAAGACATCACGATTCAAAAACGAGTTCGGACACAACCTGCGCTCTACCATCACAAGCATTGTTGTCGACGACATCTTAGAGAAGGCGGCGGGCCGAAACCTCGACGATGACAACCCTAAAACGTTGTTCGAAAACGTTCCAGATTTTTCAAGTGATGAGAGAACCCGCCTAGGAAAAATGATCATTGGTGCGTCTTGCTTCACAAGTAGCCGGTCGTCGAAAGAGAAGCGGATCAATTCCTTCTTCGAGCTTGCTTTTGGGATTCCCGTGCTATGTTATAACAAGGCAAAACACAAGTGGGTTCTCAAAACATCCAACCTAAAAACAATAATATCCATTTTCAAAGCGGTGCGTGGATCCGAGGAGTCTCCGGTTCACTTACCCGAGTACGCTTTCATCGGGCTATGAATAAGGAATATTCGCGGGCGCGGCTGCGCGCCGGGGGGGCTTCGAGGCATCCTTCGGGGCATCCTCCGGATTCCAAAAAAGTCACCAAAGCTCGAGCAGTGTATTGGGTCTTTAGAAGAAAACACTGTTCGAGGTTTGGTGACTTTTTTGGTGACCGTTTGGTGACCGTTTGGGAATAGCCGTGAATTGTCGGGGAACCGCGAAGGAATATTCGCGGGCGCGGCTGCGCGCCGGGGGGTCTTCGAGGCATCCTTCGGGGCACCAAAAAAGTCACCAAAGCTCGAGCAGTGTATTGGGTCTTTAGAAGAAAACACTGTTCGAGTTTTAGTGACCGTTTTCGGGCAGCTCGGGAATCGTCGTGGATAGAGGGGGGTTCCGCGACGGAATATTCGTTGGAGCGGAGGGGTACCCGGGTACCTTTTGAAACAAATCATGGACCATAAATAAGGAATATTCGCGGGCGCGGCGGCGCGCCGGGGGGGCTTCGAGGCATCCTCCGGTCACCAAAAACGGTCACCAAAGCTCGACCAGTGAATTGGGTCTTTAGAAGAAAACACTGTTCGAGTTTTAGTGACCGTTTTCGGGCAGCTCGGGAATCGTCGTGGATAGAGGGGGGTTCCGCGACGGAATATTCGTTGGAGCGGAGGGGTACCCGGGTACCTTTTGAAACAAATCATGGATGAGATCTGGGGGGGCGGGGTGTCGGTCGGGACAGAAAAAATCTGGGAATTGAATTTTGGCAAGATTCGGAAATTAGGGTTTTGAGAAAAGTTAGGGTTTGAAATTCGAATTAGGGTTTTGGATCCGAATTAGGGTTTTGAATAAAGTTAGGGTTTGACGTCGAAATAGGGTATAGAAATGGACGATTTGGACGATTTGGACAGAAAAAATCTCAGGACCATTTTGGGGGGTGAAATGGTCCTGGATAATTTTGTGAAATTGGGACAGACAAAAGTCAGACAAAATATAGTAGTTAACTACTTTAAGAGATTGGGTACATGTACACGTACATGTAATCTGAGTAGCGACGTACAACAGTGATGTCCAGAACGGTCTGTCCAGAAGCTCAACTCGAACGAGGATACAAGTAAGACCGTATCCAGTGGATACAAGCAACATTTCCCATTATTAGGGGGCCTTCGCGGCAATTTGCAATAAACTTTGCAATAAACGTATAGCGTGCCACGTAGCGCGTCGGCTTGCGTCAGCGTGTAATCATTACAGCTGACTCGGAAGCCCGGTATGGGTACCGGCATGTCTCCCACCAAACACTTTCACACTCTTCATCCAGCGCTACATGGTGGCAGCGTAGCGTCGCAACCATGGTCCGCCGAGTAGGAAATGGCCGGCAACAGGTTGATGCCCTATCTGGGTTGAAGACAATTGCAGCCATTTTCGCTTCAAGCATTCGGAAACCGCCACTCGCGTCCGTATGCCTGCCGCATCTTATCGGACACTTGCGCGTCTACCATCTGTTACGGCAGCGCGCGACTCGTACATGGCCAAGACACCTTAGGCAGACGAACCTCAACCTCGAGAATGAAAGTGTCAGCGAGCGCTTATTTCAAGATACTTACCGTATGAAGCCGGCAGAGTTTGGCGAAATACTGCAAGCGTTACAGGTGCCGACCACCATGATGTACCCGAATCGCGGCGGCAAGTTTACAGGGACTACGGGGTTGCTCGTTTTGTTGGCACGTCTTGGTATTGCGGGCGCCCTACATGGTTTGGGACGAAAGCTAAGGATGAACCCGGACCGCATTTCAAAAATTTCTGTGACGATGGTGCGGTGGATGCGGCAGCGTTGGGGGGCTACTATTGTATGCGGCCTTGATCTTTCGCGGCTGCCTACCTACGTGGACGCCATCAAGACACGGACGGGCGTCAACCTACCAGTTTTCGGCTTCATCGACTGCACTCTAAGAGGAACTCGGCGGGTGAAATATGGACAAGCTGCCATATATTCCGGTCATAAAAAAAAGCATGGCCTTAAGTATCAGATTGTTGCCGTGCCGGATGGCTTAATTTGTTGCTTGGCATGGCCTGTGCAAGATCGGCGAGGGGATAGCAGGATTTTGGAGGAGTCCGAACTTGAGGACTACGTGCAAGGTATTCAGCGCTCGTTAGGTACCCCCTACCTTATATATGCAGATGCGGCGTATGCTGAGACACAGACTATAGCAACGGGCTACAACATGGTGCACCGTAGTAGAGACCCCGCGAAGGACCAATATTCCCTCGCTATGAATGCCCCTCGCACATATCTGTTGAGTGGGCTTTTTGGTTGGTGCAACAATATTTCCCTTGGGTGGACGATGTAGGTGCAAATAACCTAGCCGTCACACCTGTAGGGTTGTTCTACCAAGCTGTTGTGCTCCTCACTAATTGCATCACATGCGCCCAACAGCAAGCCCCAACTTTTTATCCCTATTTTAACCTATCGCCGCCATCCCTGACTAGCTATCTGACATGATAGAAATGCAAAGTGTAATAAAACAGATCACTGCAAAACTCACTTGCCCCGATTCTGATGCATCTATTTACACATCACGCAATGCACATGCATGTCTGTTTCCTGAATCTTGCTGCTGCGCTCATGTGCTGTTCTCATGTCCACCTGTGCGGCTGCCATTTCCATATGTGCATTTGACAGGTTTTATTTGCTTAACATGATAGAAATGCATGACAAACATGACATGATGTGATATAAATGCAAAGTGTAATAAAACAGATCACTGCAAAACTCACTTGCCCCGATTCTGATGCATTTGTTGACACATCACGCAATGCACATGCATATATGATTCCCGAGTCTTGCTGCTGCGCTCATGTGTTGTTCTCATGTCCATCTGTGCGGCTGCCATTTCCATATGTGCATTTGACAGGTTTTATTTGCTTAACATGATAGAAATGCATGACAAACATGACATGATGTGATATAAATGCAAAGTGTAATAAAATAGATCACTGCAAAACTCACTTGCCCCGATTCTGATGCATTTGTTGACACATCACGCAATGCACATGCATATATGATTCCCGAGTCTTGCTGCTGCGCTCATGTGTTGTTCTCATGTCCATCTGTGCGGCTGCCATTTCCATATGTGCATTTGACAGGTTTTATATGTTTAACATGATAGAAATGCATGACAAACGTGACATGATGTGATATGCATTCAAAGTATAATAAAACAAATCATTACAAACCTCACTTGCCCCGATTCTGTTGCATCTGCTCATACATCATGCTAAGCACATTTCCTGTCTGATTCTGAATTGTGCTGATGCGCTCCTGTGCTGCTGTCATGTCCGCTTGTGCGGCTGCCATTTCCTTTTGCGCATCTGACAATTTATCTATGCCCTCGCCTATCCGCGTTAGCAGCTCTATTTGCTTCTGTCCCCTGGCCTTGTCCTCCTCCATGTAGGAATCCATGCATGGCAGCAACTCTTTCTCTAGCTGCTCCCTTAGAGCGGTGAGGTCATGCTTACCGGAAGGGTTGGTGGATCCTGCGCCACTGCTGCGCTTGCGCTTGTTTCCCGCCTGCTTGCGGCTCTCTCGGAACTCCTTCTCGCTTGCTTCCATTGCGAGCTTATAGGTTGCCGCCCTCTCATGTGTCTTGTTGATAATTCTGCATTCATAAGAGTAATGCCCCCAACCTCATGACAGAACTCAACAAAAACAGAAGCACATGCATCACAAATCATAGGGCATGCTCGGTGGGACTCACCTGTTGTCTATGCAACGTATTGCAACACTGCCTAAGTACATCGCTGCGTAATTAACTGCCAACAACCGCTGATCAAGTTGTTTCTTCCGTAGCACTGCCACGTTGCGCTCTGTCTGCTTCCTACGGTATGTGTAGTACTCATGCAAGCGGGCTGGTGACGCGTCCTTCCCTTTCACGGGCTCCCCGCCATCGTTCAATGTGTGCATGTGCGGGAAGCATGCAAGTCGCTCCAACAGTTGGAAACTCTCAAACAACCTTTCCACTTCCACAGCGGCTGCCTCCTCCTGTCTGTTGCCGCTATCCATGTGCTGCAAAAACGTGTAGGCTTGCAACATATGCACGTCCAGCGCCCATTGGTCCTCAACCGCCTCACCTTGATCCATGAAGTTCAAGAAGCTCCATGGCTCCGGTAGTTCTGTGACGCCATGCTCAAGAAGGGGAAGTGTGCAAAAAAATTCCCATGTGCACTTCTTCCTTTGCTCCAGCTCCTCCGTTGTGAGCTCCAGCACGTCGGCTACATCCGGCGGCACGAAGACATCGATGTCCGGGTCGTCGTCCTCCTCCTCTTTCGAGTACGATTGCCCGGCAGACTCTCCGTCCTCACGCCCAGCCGCCTTCATCGCTTTAAGGTTATGGCGGCGGGATCCTAAACCCAACGCTAGCCTGCGTAGAGGGAAGGGGTGGGGTCAAGATCGAGATCGAGAAAAAGACCGAGCGAAGGCATGCAACGCACATAAGGTGGACACACCTTTCGGCCGCTAGGCCGTGCGCCTCCTTTGCGGCGTTTGCCTTGGCCTTCTTTGCCTTGCCCATATTCTCGGCCTCGGTGTTGGCTTCTTGCGCGAGCAGGGCGTCCCGCAAACTCGGCATTATAACCAAGTAGTCCTCCACCGTCTTCTTGGTCTCCTCGTCTGGTGCGCGATCGTCGTCCTCATGCAAGTCCTCTCCGACCCACCCCGTTACGTAGAGGTACTCACGAATCTCCGACCAAGCCTTGTACCCAGGGTCACCCTTCTCTAGCGCGGAGTCGTCACGCGCCTGCTCGAGCATCGCTTGCCACATAGAGTCGTTGACGCCATCTTTGTTCTTCCGCTTTTCGCCTGCTGCCCACGCCCTCACGATGTACTCTACCCGGTCCTGCAGGCTCCGCATGTCAGGAAGCTTTTCGCCCTTCACATGTCGAAACTTCCGCATCTTCTTCTCTAGTTTCTCCCTAAAACGACCCTTGCGCCCGAACTGACTAGGCTCCTTCCACAACTCGGCGATACCGGCGGCATCTGCGGCGTGTAGAAGCGCAGAGATCCAGCGCACATCCGACTCCCACCGCCGCTTCCACTCCTTCGGTGCGACTCTCTTCTCTTGTGCATCGTGCACTTCCTCGTTTTCAGAGCTCGTGTCTGACATAGCGGGACCAAACACACGGTGTGGAGGGGGAAAGTGGCTCTGTCAGTGGTGGGGGCAAGATGGGCGTTTGTCCGTGTGATAGCAGTCGTGTCCGTAACTATACAATTTACTTTGCTACAATTTGAAAATCACGGATAAATCTTTACTCCAATCTTTGTTGCAATCTTCGTCTTTGCTGCAATTTGAGGCCAATTTGCAACATAGCTTTGTTGCAATTTGGCTGTACGCGAGGGTGTACGCGCTGACGTGTCGCGCAGATGCTGACGTGTTGTTGCAAAGTTTATTGCAAATTGCCGCGAAGGCCCCCTATTGTGTAATAAGTCTCATCTTAAGCGGATGGTGGCAAAGTTCACCAAAGAACCGACCCTAAACTGTGTACAGGTAAGAGACAAGCACGGAGGGAAACCCTCGCCTGACTACAGGTACCGTACCTTCCTGTACCCGGCACTCGCCTGAAAATAATTATGTGGACCTACAGACAGATACACATATTTTAGCAAATTAATTTAGTATTATACCAGTAATTCTGACTTCACACATTTTAGCAAATTAATTTAGTATTATACCAGTAATTCTGACTTCGCCACCATCCGCGAAAGATGAGATGTTCAGTAATTCTGACAAGCCTGAAAGTGATGAAAGGTCAGTTCTTTGGTGAAACTTCCGCAAGATCGCCACCATCCGCGAAAAAAGAAGAGAGATTTTATAGTGCTGAGGGCTAAATTTGCGACCAGCAGCGATATGTAGGTGCCGCCAAGCACCATCAGCAACGACATCGTTACGTTCAGCCACAGCCACAGCCGCGTACAGCCGCAGCCACACCCACAGGTTGTCTGAATGTATTTTGTCACACTCAAACCGCATACTGTTAGGAGCTGAAAGGAAATAGATGTCTATGCCACGACAAAAGATTGAAAGTGGACGGCACATGGATGCGTAGAACAGTTGACCCGTGGCAGACGACTTCTTGGGTCCGATGGGGTCAGACGCTATGATAAAGTCGACTTCCCAGAGGTCCGGTTGCTGGCAGCGTCTATCGACTGTGACCTGGCTACTGGCAATATGGGCTGTCGCAACGCTATACCTCATATATGTTGCTGTAAGTGCCCCGGTACAGCCACAGCCAGGTTCTGGTGGTGTCCCGACGCCCGTGACGCTAGAGATTCCATCACCCCCGCGAGCCTCGGAAATGACGGGGGCAGTCTCTACGAATAAAAAGTCCAGGAAGGGCTGGGTGCAGGTGCCGCTTGACGCACTGAGGGAGATGCAGAATAAATATAGCAGCGGACGTAGGGATGCGCCAGCAACAGTGCAGGGGTCGGTGCCGCCGCACAGTGTCGTGAATTCGTCCCGCGGGATACCCGAGACGAGCCAAAGCGATGAGACCAGCGAAAATGGGCGTCGCAGCTGGGATAATCAGCGACCAGTAATAGTTTCGTCTGAGGCGCTGCTTGAGCGATACCAGGTACCAGCTCATCTAGCCTTTATGGAGAGTAATGCCACTTGGCGCGGGCGCTACTTGGATGTCGTTCTGCACAAGGGCTTCACAAACCAAGTGTTTGCTCTTCTCAACGGACTCGCCATTGCGCATTTGCTGAACGTCACGCTGGCCCTTCCCGAGATGACCGCGAATTACGACTATAAGGTTTACAGCGGAATGGACATTCAGCGCATGCACTTCGATCCGGCTCACAAATTCCGCCAAAGGATGGACAACTTCTTTGATACCTCCGCACTTATGTACCTCCCACTCCCTTTGTCTTGCAATGCCCCTGCTGCCCGCTTCCTCGAGCTTGTGATCTCAGTGCTGGGTTGGATTGTCCAGCGTTCTCATCTGTCCTGACCCTCATCGATGTTGACCTTCTATACGGATTGATTACTTCTTGTCGATGTGCTCGCGTGGCGCAGAGCTGCCGTGGCACCGTGGGTCAGAGTTGTTAACGAGCTACCCGTTCACCTTCAGGTGAGCTAAGCTAATGCTGTTATATGCTCACAGTTCCATAGCTGTGCCACAGTGTGGATGTGAACCACCACACCTTGGCATCAGAATGACTCAGTGACCACATCCACCCTGGCTGCCCCCACTCTCTGGATGGCTCGTGTCTGTGCCTCATCAGGGGGATAGCCAATTTGGGCGTATCCCTGCAACGCTGGTGAACCCAAAGCGGCCGGAGACGCTGATCCCGTATTTAAATGAATTGCGGAACAAGCTCGTGCTGCGTGTGAAGTGCCCCCTTAGCTCACTGATGTGGAACATACCGGAGCTTGGGCGTCTTCGCAAGGCAGCCGTGACCGCGCTTGCGCCCAGTGGGCAGGTGGCGCGAATGGTGGCCTCGCGCATGCAGGTCATTCAACGTGCATCTGCCGGCTGGGCGACACCCGGCTTTATTGGGCTCCACCTTCGCGTGGAGTCTGACTGGATAGAGCATTGCAAGTCGGAGCGAATGCATCCTGCCAAGACAATGGTATATCCATGTTGCACGCCACAGCTGATCCGGACATATGTTATCCATAACGTCAATGCTACACACATGATCATATACAGGAGGCGCTATGGGGATGAACATTTCGCGCCTTGTATTTTGTCTCCTGCAGATCGAGAGCTTCGAACACTGCTGGTCATCAGCAGAGGAAGTGTCTAGCCGTCTGGTTCATGCTGTCCAGCAGACTCGCCAAGCCGAGCCGCGGCTTGTCTATGTTGCGACAGGGCAATATGACCAGGATTTTGAGCCCTTCCAGCGACGGGGCTTCACTATTCTGAGCCCTGCCAATTTCAGCAGTGAACTAGATACATTTCGGTTTGCACCCCTCTTTAGCCTGGCGATGTTTTAGCCGTAGCTAGCAACTCCTTTCTCTGCCTATCATATCCTGAATGTGTCGACCAGTTTCACCTTACTTCTTTCTCTGTGGCTGTGTTGCTCCAACTGGGAAGGTATGAGGATGGTCAGACGATGCGTGATCTCCTCGCTGCCGTGGACTACTTCATCCTCCGTGCATCAGCTCTATTTATGGGGAACGTGTTTTCCTCCTTCTCCTTCAGTATTCGTGAAACATTTTTCTATCGAGAAACAATTCCTATGGTACGAATCTGCACTTAATCACTTCAGTTGTGCTAATTCTCCTCGCTTCTTTGTTGCTATCCTTCGTGTCACCCAACCTCGGAGTGTGTGCCCTGATGATAACTTGTTTTGGGCAGGAGTCTCTGCGTACATTCTACTACAATGACAAGAAGCCGTCTCCTTTGCTCGACATAACGCCTGTTGAAGCTCTGCGCTGGCGTGTTCGAACAGGCATTGCCTATCCTGAATTCTACAGCCATTCTCCGCAGGTGTTTGATGCTCTGACTATGCAGGGCTTGTGGAAAATTTACGGTATCTGGCGATTCGTTTTTGAACTGCAATCGCAGCAATACCGGGTGGTGTCTGGCCTTAATACCTGAGCTTCTGAACACAGGGTCAAACGTATACGGATATTATTTGTCAAATCAATTCAAAAGAGGTGTCTACATCGACAAGCAGCACGGAGAACTCCGCAGGTTGTGGGCCCCCTAAGCTCACTTCCCTCAGTGTCACATCTGTGACAACCACCGACAGCGGCTACATCATAGTGGCTGGGAAGGTGGAGAGTAAGGGGATACCATGGATATTCAGCCTGGAAGCTCAGGGACTTCCAGATGGGCCGCTTCCAATCATTGCAAACGAGCCCATCTACAAACTGAGTCCCGACGAGTACAAGTGAGGCTGCTTTGCTTCATCTATCAGCGCTATTCATGGTTCACCCTGGATCGACCCGTCCTTGTTGAAACTGATTTGTTTTTGCTTTGTGCAGATTCGAATTCAGCTTTGTAGGCACACCTGACCGCCAGAACGAATTTGTTATCTGTACCCTTGATGGGGCAGAGAGCGAGTGTACCAATCCTCAGGTGCTGCACATCGTCTCAGCGATCTTGTTTGTTGCGTATCTCTGTCACAGCCACCCTACCCGTCCATGTCCTTACGGCAATCCTGTGGTTGATGCCTGCCCCAGGCGATTCTCCTGAAGGCTCCGCTCAAGAGGCCAAGTGTTATCCCATTTGGCTCAGGAGGGGGCACCGTCTATATCTATACGGGGGTGGCTCGTGGCAGCGGTGGCGTAGAGTCGTTACACAAACTGAACGCCGTCATCAATTCCGAGTTTAATAAGGGGTATATCAGCATGCAGAGCAAGATTCAAAATGGGCGTAAAGCCTACAAGTGCGGCCTGCCCACGCCCTTTTCATAGTTCACATCACTTACACAGCATAACACCGACACCGTCCGTCACCCTGTGTCGTCTTGAGGCTATGACATGTCTGACTTCCGCAGGACCAGCACATCAGCTTTCGTCGACGATGTCACCTCGCGTGACGTGGGTCCAAACGACGTGTTTGTTATTCCGGAACGCCTCGACAATCTACCGCGCTGGTGGCATTACGTCCTTGACGAAACTGGTGCCTGGCCCACCTTAGTCTTGCATATTTCCAATAGTTCTAGACGACATTTGTTTTTATTTGCAGCTCTCCGGCTGTTGGTCAGGTGCTCTTCCAATGCAGTACATTCTAGGACAGCATACTACCAAGCTCAGGGTGGACAGAATCGGAAAAGATGGGTTCCAACCTATCTGTCTCACAAACTACTTTGCGTCCACCCATGATTGCCCTCCCAAGGTACTTATATTGCTCTAAATCATAGCTAGATTTTAATTCACGCCAATCCCATCTCTTTCTGTTACGGCTGGTGTTGTCCGTCTGTGAGTAGTTGCGCTTCTGTCTGTCGTTGCCTCGTACCTTGGGGCTATTTCTTGGCTAATTTATCAAGCGCTTGCTGTTTCTGACAACGGTATCGCCCCCTCCAGGCAGTTTTGACAACAGCTTTCGACGATGGCTGGATCCAAGCTGGTCGTAAATTCAGAAACTCGTATCACGCAAAGGTGACTGACTGTGCAGTGCATATGACCTTTGCTGGTGGACACTGAAGCCGGCGCTGGTTGAAACACATTGATTTGGACCCATTTTAAAAATTTGGTGGGAAGTGACACCATCGTGGTTTATTCTAATGCCAGGAAAACTTAATTCTGGTTGACCCAGACAACACAATGCACCTGGACCCTCTTCGAATCCAGGTCACGCCCTCCAGGTTACTTTTGCTTGTTATGGAAATTCTGCTGCCTTTGCGATCTGTTGTCGACTTGCGCCCGAAAATGTTTTGGATTGCCGGATGGGAGCTGACGCAGCGGCCCACAGGTCAAGGGTGCACGGGTGGTGTTGCTCAAGGATCTTGCCAAGGAGGAGGTTCAGGATTTGTATCGGCGAGCAAAAGTCAACATTGACACCTACATAACGGGCCGTGAGCGTGCCATCTTCGAAGGCGCCCTCTTCAATGTCATCCCCGTCATCAAGTACCACTCGAGTGGGACTGATCAATCGGTAATCCTCCGCTTGTCAGGTCCACCCACAATAGCACATAGAATGACCAAAGAGACTTGTGAGGGGACGTGACTAAGGAAACTGCTCTTTGGTTGACGTTTCAGACATTCAACATTCCCAGTGTGTGGCGATGGCATTCGTGGGACTACGATGAGCTGAATGGACAGCTTGAGCGTTTGCTGAACACATACCGCGAGCAAGTCCCCCTGCTTAAACCACTGATTGATACTGTCGAAGGCTGGACCGAGGAGTTTCCTCGACAGGTATAGCACTGATTTCCTCGACTGGTGCAACGATGTGGAAATTGAAGCCGCTCGCGGTCAAGTTTCGTAACGCATGGGACACTATGTGCGTCCACTACTTGCAGGTCAGCCGATACTTCGGAGACAACGTCCATGTCATGCTGTCTGCACTGGGTGATACGTGCGACATGGATCACGAGCATCGGATAACCGCAATGCTGTCCGCAGTCTTCATCCTGCTGCAGTATCCATTCGCCACTGTCGAGATACTGACAAACTCGGTGTACTATTTTGAGTATGATTTCGCGGGTGTGTTGGATCTCCTGTTTCGCCGCGGCATGGAGCGACGCCTGACCATCTCCCAAGTAGCACCCGAGTATCGCCGCTTGTGCAGCGTCGCGGTGTTCCTGCAGCCGCCTAAGGCAAAGCAGCGTCGCCGAACGGCGCTCATTGTCCCGACAGGCGCCATGCCATTTGAATCGGATCTAATGACATCGCTCCTTATGGTAAAGCCCATCAAACTCAGATGATGCAGGGAGCCGCTGTAATGGCGGGCAGTGTTTCATCTGCGGCGATTATTGTCTCACCACTTGATTATGACCACTTGTGGATCATCCCCCCCCCACGATTTAATTAACAGGCTCACCGGTCTATGGATTGCGACCAGCACAGCTCTGATATTAACTGTGACCTCGAGGGCGTGGCGGCAGAAGACGGTCTGCTGTTGGTGCAACAGGGACCATACTATGGTGCAATTGACTCCCTAGTGGAGCGTGTGCCCGACCAGGCTTCGGTCGCGCGGCTGAGGCCGTACATTGAGCAGCTTCCCATAAGATTTCGCGAGGTCCCCGTCTCCGAGCTAGGATTCTTCCGTAAGTATGAGGGCACATGTGCGAGATACCCTCTCTGCTCTGGGACTATCGACATCACGCTCTTCGATGCGACAAAGTTGCGAGCTATGTCTGCTGAATGCCTGAAGCTGTGCTTGTGCGACAACATACTCCCAATTCTCCATGTCCAAACCATGGCCAGCTCTACAATGATGTTCCCTTCCTCAAGGGCCGTGGCCCTTTTTACCGACCTTTCTAGTCTCTGTATGTCTGTCGGTTCAGCCCAATAATTGAATCATCTCCGGTAAAGACGGCTCTGAATTTTATTGAGTTTCCTATCGTCGCGTTTGCCAGTCTGAACTACCTGGCGGGACAGTGCTTCCTACGAAGACCAGGACCAGTTCGCCAAGTTGTTGCCGAGCACAGACAGCCTCAAAATTAAGTAATCGAGGCGAGCGAATACGGAGTCTCTGAATAGGATCTGTTCAATGTCAAAATACGATTACCACACACGATATTCATTTGACAGCAACACAGCGACCCATGCATGACAAACTTCCAGCTATTTTTACCTAATCAAGAACGTTCACATCCTAGTCGTCATATCATTTGTATTTTCGGTTCATAGTCTCCGCCACCGTATGGACCCGTGAAGCTGATTTGTCAATTATAAGTGCTAATCGTATTTGATTCACATGTAAGGAGCCGGAGCATGCGTCCATCTAATATTGTGCTAACACCAGCGCTAGTTCGTCTGTGCTTGCTCGGAATTGCGCTAATAAATGGGAAATAGCCGTGCAGTTATGCAGACCACAGATGTGAGTCTGGGCTGAAAATAGCCACAGTGACAACAGATGCAGACGTTGTTAGAGGAAGTATTCTCATTTTGGCTGGATTAATGACTGATATACTGACCTATTTTATCTGTACATACAGCCGACACAATTTACTTCTTGTCCTCAGCATACAGACCAACACCCTTGCCGGTAAGCTTGGCGGTCAGGTTGGTCTTCTTCTTCCCTGCGCCCCTGCTCTCGGTGTAGTACTTCTGCCCAAAGCCGCCGGACACGTTGCCCTCAGAAGAAGACTTGATATACAGGGTCAGGAGGAAAGCGGTGGGGATGATGATGAACAGAGCCGTGGCGATAAGACCAAGCACGTTGACCTCAAGCGCCATTTCACCCACGACCTCCTGGGCGGCCATAGCGCTCTGAGTTGCCACAAAAGGAGCAGCAGATACCGAGGCGGCCAGAGCGGAGCGCTCCGCAACCTTCACGCTCCGGTCAGCATTGTGTGCGCAAGACACGACGCGGGCAGAGCGGCGGACCTGCAGGCCAGAAAGTGCAAAGACTTCGCTCATGACGCTGTGCAAGAGATCTGCGCTGATGAGATGACGCTGATCGGGCGATAGGAAGAGGGGATATAGAACTCAACGACTTTAAGTGATGAAGCTGGCAGAGCACGAAATAAAGTCGCGCTGTTTTCCGCACGAGAAAAGAGCTTCTAGAACACAGCCAGGTCGGATCGAGCTACCGGCTACAATTGAGGTCACCCCATTTTATGATGAGCGTCTATCTTGCGTCTCAACCACATTAACGCAAGTACTTCCCGAAAACACCACAGTCGTCTGACGAAGAAATAGGACCAATTACAAAGGCAGAGAAAGCAAATAGACTTCGACGCACAGTACTGAACCAACCTGCACGGAGGTGCGCGCGGTCGTCAGAGGCTTCAGGCCAACAACCGAGGTAAGAGAGAGAGCCATGGCGGTGAAGATTCCAGGAGAGTCGACGAAAGCAAGAGCAGGAATTGGATTTGGCGACAACGCACTTGCACGATCAACAGCTCTCTACTGACCTGCGGATGGTTTCAGCACTAACCATATTGCAGACAGATGGGCAGCGGGCAAATCCGCGAGAGGTGTATTTCTGGAGACTAAATACCTCCTTCATTTTGTCGGGTGATATTCTGGTAGTTTGCGTGAGTTTTGAATTTGATATTTTTATTACACACGCTGGCTCGTTGGTATACTCGGTGCGGCTTCCTCGTATGATCTAACCTTATCTTTTGTGATTCTGTGGTATTGATAATCTGGAGATCTATTTCGGATCGTCCTTCAAGTTTCATCAACCAGTATCGATCAGTACTCTAGTGCGTCATAAGCAGAGACGCCATTGAAATATTAGGTGTACATTCAATTATTCTATCTGGTATTTGAATTTCATATCATACCAAAAATGATAACAAAGATTATTTCAGCAGAAAGTGTGACAGATATCTACCCGTGCCATTAATTTCTGATCTGGAATCCTTAAATCACGCATATTCTATGCTGTATTCTTGACATTGTACTTTCTCACTCACGGAACTCACATCCGTAATAGCTTGCTGATTAGGATTTTGGATTTGCCAGGTTGTCATAAGCTACGACCTGGGCAAATCTGTGTCGAACTGAAGTCTGCCAGCGCGGCTGCCAAGCAGACAATACCCATCTTCTGTGTCAAGTACCCTGAAACTAATACAGAAACCCAAACCCACGGCATCCATCTACTGACTACGGGTACAGCAGAATGTACATGTTTTCTTACAGTAAAAAAAAATACTGATGCATGTTAACAATTAGTAAGGGGTTTCCCTCCCTGCTTGTCTCTTACCTCTCTACACAGTTTAAGGCGGGGTCTTCGGTAAACTTTGCCACAGCCATCCGCGAAAGATGACATGTGAAGAATTCCTCCATTTGAACATGGGTCGATCTATCACCACACGGGGGGGGGAGACCCTCTCCCATTTTTTATTTTTTAATTTTTTTGCGCCCCCGGGATACGGGACTGGCAGGGAACCCGCACCGGCAGTCCGGCACCCTCTACATGCGGCGTTTTGCAAGCATGACTAAGAGCAGAAGTTCGAAACAAACCTCAACTCAACATCGATCATGCTCCCGGGTAGGCGACGCTCGTGTGAGTGCATTAAGTACCATTGTACGAGAACCGTACCGTACTGCTGCGCTAACCCCACACGAGGCCAGTGTTGGAGACTTGGAGTTTCACCAACTAAAACCTTCCAGTGAGATGCAAACAAACATGAATGCATTCCCGGCACTGACCAAGAAAGGTTTGCCCTACCCGTCCGGGCGTCGACCCATTCGAGAAATACGATAAGGACCAAGGCCCTCTCCCATGTTGTAGTGGATCTTCATAGCTAATGATCCATCGTGTTCATATGGATGATTTTTTGAATCTTGTGTGCACATGGATGACCGCGTCTTTGAGCTAGTGACCCAATTGGTAATGAGTCAGTGCTTATTAATTGTAAGAACTATTTCATAGATAGATGGCCGCGTTTTGGTTCCTCCCATATGAACATTGATCCATTTTTTCATATAGCGTTGAAAACGTTGATTAATTTCAAATTTCAGGAATCAATTATTGCGACCTCATGTTTGGCGCGCGGAGACGAGGTGTCTTTTGCCTCTCTGGGCGCCATTGCCACTATGTGGCGGCTAGCCTCTGCTTAAGCTAAATGCTTGCACACATCTTTTATGTTCTTGCTTGTTGTTATTGTCACTGTGTGGCGGTTAGCCTCTGAAAGCTAAACGCTAGCACAAATCTCTTCTAGTCTGTCTTGTTCTGTCGTTGCAAGATGGCAGAATGATGTTGTCGAGAGGCAATGTTGAAAGATGTTTTACTGATGTACTTAGGCAGTAGATGTTGTAAGTGAACACTGGAATTGTTAAAAGGTTCTGTCACCTCCCTCTACTGCACTGGGCTTAAATAGGTTTCAGGCCAGACTAATTACGCCTGCAAGCTACGCTTACGTGTCATGCGTTAGGGCTGTCTAACCGTTGTCATCTCTCTCGAGACGCGGCCTGCCTAGCATTGGGTTTCACGACGCGGCTCCTTCTGCATCGAAGAGCTCGTTCTGGCGCGTCATGTGGCTGGTTAGATTAATTATGCATATTTGTACGTACCGGGAGGTATTGGTCGTACTGTAGCATCAGCACCATTACAATATTGCAGTAGCGACGTACCCACGAGTAAACGTCCGTCCTGTGGAAAAGCACGAATTGGAATCCGTAACGAGTACATGTACAATGTCCTGCAATGTACTGTTGCAGGACTGTACTCGTCACACTCGTACCCTCCCCCTCTTGACAGATCAATGAGGCCGCCGCGAGGCAGACCTCCGTGGTCTAAGCTCCTTTACTGAAGCAGTTACTGGGACTCAGGAATGCGCGCTGGGTGAGCGTGCATTAAGTCAGTGTACGCCTGAGTCTTGGCAAATTTGTGCCATTGAGGCGTCTCCAAGAATTCTTGTAACGCAATCGTTCGATGCACCTCGTTCAACCGGTGCCAGACAGGTGGAATGTCGTCATCACTGAAGTGCGTCATGAAGAGCAAATATTTGCCTCGTCGCCTAGGTAGCGACTTGATGCACACAGCGGAGATGTGCGAGACGTCAAACTCCTCGTCGTCTCCTTCGGGTACAGTCACCGGGACAGCTGGTCGTAGCGGAGCGGTAGAGCAGGGTCGATAGTTGTTAACATGGAACACATGATGTAAGCGTACTGTCGCTGGTAGTTTCAATCTGTAACTGTGTTTCCCAATCTGCTCCTCTACTGGAAAAGGGCCGAGCTGTCTGTCTCTGAGTTTCCGGTTCGGTTGTCCTCGCAGAAAAAGATTTGCTGTGATGACTGACACCTTGTCTCCCTTAGCGAAGTGTGGCGCTGTAGACGGTTTAGTGCGCGCTTGCATCTCGTCCTTGTGGAGCTGTAACACTGAGCGTACCAGGGTGTGTACTTCTTGTAACAATCTCAACCGTTCTGTTGCGTCTTGCGAAACTGGAATGGACGGTCGCATGCTGAAGAGCAGGTCAGGAGGCTCCTCAGGAGAAAAACCAAAGTTAGCCTCGAACGGTGTGTGCTCAATTCCGAGTGCACGCGAAGCGTTGTACGCAAATTCCACTTGCAGTAGAAGTGTCGACCAATCAGAGCCATCATAGCAACAGAAGCAATATAACGAAGAAGCTGCTGAAATGTGCTGTTCACGCGTTCTGTCAAGCCGTCCGTTTCTGGATGTCGGCTGGAAGACATGTTTAGGCGTGTTCCGAGGCGTCTCCAGAGTGTCTGCCAGAAAGCGCTGACAAATTTCGGGTCACGGTCGCTGATCAGCACACGGGGCAGTCCATGTAAGCGGTAGACTCCTTGTAAAAACAAAGTGGCAGTTTCTTCGGCAGTAATCGACTCTGTACATGGCAGAAAATGGGCCATTCGAGTTAGATGGTCTTCTACAATCAGCACACTATTAAAGCCGTTGCTCTCAGGCAAGTGTGTCAGGTAGTCAAGACCAACTTTGTGCCACGGTCTGGGTGGAACAGGTAACGGGTAAAGAGTCGCAGCCATCTGCGGTCGAATCTTCGCTCGTCGACACACGACGCAGCGTTCACAAAAATCTTTAACGTCTTGGCGGATTCGTTTCCACCAGAATCTGTCGAGTGCTTTAGCAAGAGTGCTAGCAACTCCTCTGTGACCAGCTGACGAACTTTCGTGCAGCTCAGTGATCAATCTCAGTCGGAGCTCAGAGTTCTGTGGAATACAGAGGCGATTGAGGCGCCAAAAGTATCCGTCTCTGGCTTCTATCCGGCTGTCTCTTGTCCACTCACCATCGTCCCCATAAAACGAATCTTGTGAGAACCCCTCGCGAATGAGATCAGCGAACTCAGGGCTCAGCTGCAGCGCGTCAACAGTAAGTGAATTTAACTGTGCGTCTTCAAACAGCAACTGGGACTTCCGTCGTAATCCTCGATCTGACGGAACCTTGCCATCCCAAAATAAGGGTACTGTGGCCTGAGGTACGAAGTCTGGACGCCGGCTTAACGGGTCAGCTTCGTTCAGAGCTCCCTTGCGATATGCAAGTGTCATCGAGCCCACAAACGGTTGCAAATCCCGCAGGTATCTTGCTTGCCGCTTGTTCAGCCTGTTGTTCGGTTGCCTGAGCAGATGTCGCAGTGTGTCGTGGTCTGTTACGACAAGGAACTTAGAGCAGCCTTCAAGATAGCACCTCCAATGCTTGACAGCTTCGCATACGGCCAAAGCTTCTAAGTCGTACGCAGAGTAAGTGTTACCACGCTCAGCTGGATTCAGCTTGCGCGCCCAGTAAGAGACTGGTTGAAGACCTCCTCCTTGGTCTTGCAACAGGACTGCTGCAATCCCCACTGTTGAAGCATCTGTAGCTACGGTGAACGTCGCGTCCGAGCCGACCTCCGGAAGGATCAGGCATGGCGCGGAAATGAGCCGTAACTTGAGAGTCTCGAAGGCTTCCAAACAGGCATGCGTCTGCGTAACCTTCTGTGGCTGGGACTTCCGCAGTAAGTCCGTCAATGGAGCCGTAAGGTCGCTAAAATGGTGTATAAATCTGGCATAGAAGTTGCAGAATTGTACAAAACTGCGAACCTCCTTCTGCGTCTTGGGCACTGGCCAGTCTGCAACGGCCTCGACTTTCTTTGTGGAAACCGAAATTTTACCGGCTGACACAGTGTAGCCCAGGTATTCCATCTGTTGTAGTCCGAAGAAGCATTTCTTAAGGCGTAATTTCAGCCCTTCCTTCTTGAATCGTTGCAGCACTAGACGTAGGTGCTCCAGGTGCTCCTCCAGTGTTCGAGTGTAGATACAGACGTCATCCAGGTAGACTGTCACGAACTTATGTAAAAAGTCGCGAAGAATGTCGTTCATCATCCTCTAAAATGTAGCCGGCGCATTGCAGAGGCCAAACGGCATAGCGACCCACTCCATTAAGCCATCAGGGGTCTGAAAAGCCGTCTTGTGAACGTCCTGATCACGCACCCGAACTTGCCAGAATCCCGAAGCGAGGTCGAGGTGTGTGTACAAATTCGCGTCCTTAAGTTCATCCTGAGTATCATCCACACGCGGTAGTGGGTAAGCATCTTTACGCGTAACCTCGTTAAGGCCACGGTAGTCAATGCACAGGCGTAGCGAGCCATCAGCTTTCCGCACAAAAAGAATTGGCGAGCCGAACTCACTTTAGCTGGGACGGACTAAACCAGCTTCTACTGCGTCTTTGAGCTGTCGATTAAGCTTAGCGCGCTCTGCGGGTGACAATCTGTTCAGACGTTGACGTCGCATTGGGCCAATTGTTTCAATGGGATGATCCCACTGTCGGCTTACATGTGGAGAGTCGACAAGTTGCAGTAACTCCGGGAAGTCATCGAATAGTAACGACCGGAAGTTGTCACGTTGTTCTGCAGTTAGCTCCTCTCCAGTGCGAAAGTTTGCCGGTTGTTCAGCGGCTGACGTGAGTTCAATGACGTAAAAATCAGCATGACGTCCCCTGCTGCGGCGCGTCTTGCGCATAAGTTTCTGAACTTTCGTAGACGAAAGAAGTAGACACTCTGGGCGTCGTTCCTCGAGGGTAGTCTCCACAGCTGTGCCGTCCATTAGTGTAAAAATTCTTGTTGTACCAAACTGTAAACAAGCATGTTCGTCATCAAGCCATGGTAAACCCAGGATTAAGTCAGCTGTGCGTAAATCACGTAAGACGTAGATAGTCCGGTGAAATTCGTGTCGAGCCAGCTCAAAAGTGACGTCACAGACTGTCGTAGAAGTCACTCGTTGTCCGTTAGCGAGTCGAACTGGGGTCTTACTTGCAGTCTTCCGAGTTTGTAAAGCAAAGCGTCGTACAAAGTCCTCTGACACAAAATCAAGCGTCGCAGCGCAGTCCACTAATCCAGAAATTTGGTGTCCGCCATCAGGAGTTTTTACTGTGAGCTCGGTTCGAATTAACGGGCGAGCTTCCGTGAGGTCAGTCAGTAGGGCTGTAGCTAGCGAGGAAAATTGTTGCAGCGTAGCGATGGAAGGTTCCGCGTTGTCTGCAGGTACAGATACCGAGTCGGGTTGATCAGGTGTTGTAGGTGCTGTTGAGTCGTTAAACGCACAATCTGCGTCGACTAACCACAGCTGTACAGGCCAAGGAGCTGGAGCAACCACCTCCTGTTGCGTTGGGTTCTCCAGTGACTGACGAGTAAAAAGCTGAGTTCGCGCTGGGAATTCTTGGTAGAGTTTCCAGTGCTTAGTCACTTGAGTAAATTTCGCCCACTTCGGTAGTACAAATACAGCCTTCGTAGATGTCGGAGATGTTTGACGACAATCCTCAAAATGCTGCGCAATCTCCTCAGCTAACTCCCTGGGTGGGTTGATGAACACCCGTTCTCCTGACAAATCTCTCTCTAGAATCGAGTCACTCGGCGAACAGTGAGGTAAGTCACCGTGCGAGTTTAGACCTTCATCATCAGCACATCCCTCCAATGTGAAGTTGAATCGTGCATGCAGAGGGTCAAAGACTGAGTCAACCAGCTTCCAATCAATTGAACGTCTGGTTACAGGTTCACGACTCTGTCTCAGCTTAGTCTGACGACGACGACCTGCTACTAGCGTTACAGGTGTCGCAACTGTAGTCGATGGAGATGCCGAAGGAGTTTCGACGACCTCTGTCGCTAACAGTGTTTCAGAATGAACAGTAGATGTAGCCGGCTGCTCCAGTTCATTAGTAGAACAGCCTTGCCACCATCATTGCTTCTTAGGTTCCATCGGTGCCTTGCCCTTGAACTCCGGGCATTGGAACAGTCGGTGTCCCTTCTTGTGGCACTTGAAGCAGAGTCCCTCGTCCATGTGTCGCTTACGCTCCTCAGCTGTCATCGCATTTGCGAGTGTGTTAAAATCTTCGCGGCCAGATGTTTGGCCACGTCCGCCATTGTTGCCACCACGACCACCATTGTTGCCACCACTACGTCCACGTCCGCGGTAACGACCACGGCCACCTGTATTACGTTTCCAGACGTTAGAGGCTTCCTCGAGAAGGTTATCAAAGTTGCGCTTGCGTGTAGGCTGGGCAGATGGACCAGCAGCAGACCTCGCATTGCTGAGTTCCGGCGAGTCTGTCACGACGTCATTCAAAAAGTTTTGCAGCTCCACCAGCGTAATCTGGTATCCCTTCTGAGCTCGGTGTGATTTAGCCTGGTTCTTGAGCGAAGTGTTTGCTAGGCCATTAATGAAGCGCACACATTGTACGTCAGCTGTCAGATGTTCACGAGACCGACGTAAGTAGTCGTTGTACTGCTTAGTGTAGACCGCGTAACTCATCGTGCTGCTCTGCGTAAAGCTTAGCAAAGCGTTAATTGCATCGTGCTTAATGTTCGGAAGAAACATTGACTTGCGTAACTCCGTAACAAGCTCGTCGTACGTAGCTGGAATTGGAGGCTGAGTTTTCCGGTTCAGCCACCACCCATTCATATGTCCAGCGAACTGTGAAGTAACCCAGATAACTGAGTCGTACGTATCAGGCGAAATCCCAAGCATAAGAAACCGCTGAGGCTGAGCTTCAAGCCAATCCTCCAGTACATGAGGTACTTGACCATTCTGATACGGTGAATTAATTGCAGCCTTACGTTGAGTCTCCGTGAGGGTCACATGTAGTCCAGCCAAGTTGTGGGTAGGCATCGGCTTTCCCACTCGTAAATCTGTAGGTCCTTCACCAGTCTGTCGGTTGATGTGTCCACGAATCAGCAGCCAAACAGGACCAAAGTCGACCGTTGTAAACCGGGAGTACATGTGGAACTGTCTCGGGATAGACGCGCCATCAAACAAGACATGAGCGTGTTGAACAACATCTCGAAAAAAGAACTCCCACTGAGTCACGTAACCAAAGTGAAGCAATTCACTCTTGTGCTTCTCAGCACGAAGTAACCCCTTCTGTGCGGGCGTTGGTGTCAGACCGTCGATGTTGATGGTTTCCGCGACGACGTAAGTGCCATCCGGATTAACCGTCGACTGTGCTAAAACAGCCTGCTCAACCTGAGCACGTGTGCGTAAGTTGTTCGTAGCAAACAGGACATGAATAGAAGCCGAGTACACGTAGACAAGCTGTCGTCCTTGAGGTAGCGTAACAACAACAGGTTCACCACTCAACAGTGTTAAATCATCCGGTGTCAAAACAAGACCGGTCTCCTCGTGTAACTCGCGAACATCAACGTCGACATGCTCTTCGTTAGGTAAGACAGAGCCAGCAGGGAACCAAGTTTTGCCAGAACGAGGCTCACGCTGTAACACCAACTTCAAGTCCGACGGTTTAGTTCCTCCAACGTGAATTACCAACACCACGTAATGTCCGGGTCCTAGAGAAGCCATCTCAACTCAGTCAAGCAACGTCGAGCGAATCAACGAGCAACGAAAGCGTGCGTCGACCAAAGAGCTCCGAAACCAGTGTGGCGGCTAGCCTCTGAAAGCTAAACGCTAGCACAAATCTCTTCTAGTCTGTCTTGTTCTGTCGTTGCAAGATGGCAGAATGATGTTGTCGAGAGGCAATGTTGAAAGATGTTTTATTGATGTACTTAGGCAGTAGATGTTGTAAGTGAACACTGGAATTGTTAAAAGGTTCTGTCACCTCCCTCTACTGCACTGGGCTTAAATAGGTTTCAGGCCAGACTAATTACGCTTGCAAGCTACGCTTACGTGTCATGCGTTAGGGCTGTCTAACCGTTGTCATCTGTCTCGAGACGCGGCCTGCCTAGCATTGGGTTCCCCGCCGCGGCTCCTTCTGCATCGAAGAGCTCGTTCTGGCGCGTCATGTGGCTGGTTAGATTAATTATGCATATTTGTACGTACCGGGAGGTACTGGTCGTACTGTAGCATCATCACCATTACAATATTGCAGTAGCGACGTACCCACGAGTAAACGTCCGTCCTGTGGAAAAGCACGAATTGGTATCCGTAACGAGTACCTGTACAATGTCATGCAATGTACTGTTGCAGGACTGTACTCGTCACAACTGCATGTGGGGATGCCGATGAAGAAAGATGGGAGCGATGCTTTATTATTTAGTGCGTTCACAATAGAATTTAATTAAGCAATGAAATAGTTAACTTTGTCTTTAACCTCCCTCCATTGCACTTTGAGCCTAAAAATGAATGACCAAGCATCAAATGCAATGCATCAAACTTTGATGCATAATCCGTTTTATCATTTTCCTAATTCGTGAACGCGTCCATTAGGTAGTACATGAACTACTGGATGCATATCGATTAAGTGGATAAGTGATTCGTGGATGTATCGCTTAAATATGACACGTATTCGTGGACGCATTGATTATATAGGGCACTAATGTCTATTTGAGCAAGGTAGAATGAGGTCTACCGACCATGTGGTTAGTAGACCTCATTCTACCTTCCATAAATCTGCCTCTTATTATATAGGGATCAAATGTGACAAACATGTCATTTGCTATCTATGACATGTAGTTTGGGAGGGGGTTGTGTTGAACATTGCAGGCACGTTCAGTATGGAAGGTAACTAACGCAAACGTAGTTACAGTCATAGTCACGCAAACATGACAGTCACAGTGACAACAAGCCCGAGGCGTGGTGTCGGGACAAAGGAAATGAGAGTGCTCTAGTCTAGCGACAACTATGTACCGAATCAAACATAATATTGGTATGTCCGATCTAGACATGTACTAATCATATCTATAATAGATAGCTTACAATAGCTTTCTGCAAATGATAATTAAAAGATATTACTTATAAGACTCCCGTTGAAGGTAGCTACGGGATGAAGGGTTGTATTGGATTTGCTCCTCCAAGGATTACACTTCGGTGTCTTGTTAGTGTAGGTTCTAGTAGTGGTTTGGTGAGCATGTCGGCCACCATTTGGTCATTGGCGAGGTACCTCAACTTGATTGTCCCGTGTTCCACGTGGTCCTTAAGGAAATACCACTTCATACAGATGTTTTTAGTCTTTTCGCTAACCGAAGGCGCTTTGGTTGTCCTCCCAAATGGTGGTGGTTTCGGTGATGGGAGCGTTGACGATCTCCCCCATGAGTTGGCAGAGGTGGAGTCCCTCCTTGGTGGTGTCAACCGTAGAGTAATACTCAGCTTCGCAAGTGGATTGGGCCACACAAGCGTGATTAAACCAAACCATGAACCCTAAACCCTTAGGGTTTAATTTAGATTTGTAGCTGATGGGTCCGAGGGTGAAGAGATACCCCGAACGTTAGTTGCGAGTGATGGTGTCGTTTGCCATGTCCGCGTCGGCAAAGCATGTAAGTTGGAGATTGTGGTCCGAGCCGCCCCCCAACGTCAAGCGCATGTCGATAGTGCCATGGAGGTATCGAAGTACCTTCTTAAGGGCATGCATGTGAGTCTCCGTGGGACTGGCCTGGGCGGAGCCAATGATGCTCAACGCCGTGGTAACATCGGGACGCGTGCAGACTGCCGCGTACTAAAGACTGCCTAGGAGGATGGGGTAGAGGTCCATAGCCACATTGGTAAGGGGAGAGGAGGTCATGTGCGCGAGGCCGGAGAGGAAGCCGGAGTCCATAGGGAGGGACGAAGGCCTATAATCGGCCATTCCGTACTTGGCAAGTATGTCGCGCATGTACTTGGATTGATCCATAGAGATGGTGCGGGATGAGCGGTTGCGGGTGATGTGCATGCCGAGGAGCTAGGAGAGGTCACCCAAGTCCCTGATTTGGAAATGGGCACCAAGCTCAACCTTAAACGACGTAAGCCAAGTAGCATCATTGCATGCTGCGGGAATGTCGTCCACGTAGAGTGCTTCATGGCGAAGACGTGACCGGCGCGGAAGATGTAGATGCATGGGTCCGATACGCATTGTTGCCACCCGTTGTTGACAAGCTAGGCACGAAGGAGCATGATGAACTCGCGAGGGGACTGTTTCTGTCCGTTGAGGCAGCTTTTGAGATAACATCCTTAAAGGTGCCATCTGAGAAGCCGAGGGGTTGGCGGATGTACACGTCCTCCTTGATGGGAGCGTAGAGGAGCGCAATGTCGATATCAAGCTGACATATTCCAAGATCGCGTGCGGCTCCGATGGCGAGGAAGAGGCGAAGGCTCGCCATGCGGATGCTTGGTGAGAATGTTTCCGTTTAGTCGAGGCTATCGCGTTGACTGCAATATTTGGGCGACGAACCGCGCTTTGAAGCGGGAGACATTGCCCATGGTGTCGGACTTGACTTTGTAGATTCGCATGTTGTTGATGACCATGTGGTCGGAGGGAAGGTCGACGAGTTCCCACGTGCCGTTGTCAATGAGGGAGGAGTACTTCTGATGCGTAGCGGCTTGCCATTTTGGTGCTTGGGCGTTGGAGAGAGCAGCCCGGTACGATTGCGGTTCAGCACACTCTCGGGCGGAAAGGAGAACAAAGGCGTCAGGTATCGAGCCGACTGGTATATGGAGTGGACCAGTAAGCCAGCTGGGCTCGGAGGGTTGTTCGAAGATGTCCTCTTTGGCTTTGCCCTAATCAGGGTCACAAAACGCCGTGACAAGTACCGGCGGGTAATAGGGCATGTGGTCCACAAGTTCCCCGTAGCGGAGGGGGTGAGACCCGGAGGCGAGATGGGCGGTTGGTTGCAAGAGGGGAATGGGGGTGTCAAGAGGGTGAGATTGGGGTGAGGTATCATGGGGTTAGTCGTCATCCGAGGCGTCTGCGATCACCAAGTCAACGGGGAGTCGCGCGCCGAAGCCTGGAGTGTTTTCTTGGAAAAGAAATGGACCGATGTAGTGATGCGGCGGGTCTTTGGGTTAAAGATGCGGTACCTTGGGGCGTCAGGCGGGTAGCCAAGCATGATACCACGAAACGCTTTTTTCTGAGTTTCCGACGCAATTTATCGGGCAATTTTGCAAAAAACGGTGCACCCGAAGACGCGGAACTTGAAGGCGTCGGGCGCTGACGACGTAAGAAGGGTAAGGGGTACACCACCGGTGAGGCCAACCGAGCGGCTGTAGGTACGGTTGTGGAGGTACACAACCGTGGTGACAGCGCACGACCACATAAAATTTGGGAAGGCCATGCTGTGGAGCATCGCGGATACGTTGTCCCGGATGGAGCGCCAAGGGCGTTCGGCTTTGCCGAGCATGTGGTGGGCATAGGGGGCCGAGAATTGCACACCGACGGCCATGCGAGCACACATCTGACGGGTCGTAGAAGCCTCAAAGACAGAGTCCGAGTCAAATTTAATGAATGGGGCGAAAGGGCCGGAGTAAGATTCATAGCGGATCTCCAACATTATGACTTCTAGTTCCGAGCAAATATCGTCCTTGGATTTTAAGAACCGCACCAACATGTAGTATGTGTGGTGATCGATGACGAGCAGGCAATAGCGGAGGCCATGTGGGAATGGGACATTCACATGGCCCCAAATGTGGGAAGAAAGGTTTAGTAGGGGGCGGGATAGTTTCGTGCAAGCATTGGTGTAGTGGGGTGCAACGGTGGCCTTGTGTAGCAATCATGAATCGCAAGAAACAATTTTTTTAGAGCTTGCTAACGCCGGGCTAGTTGGGACACCGTGGGTGTGCTGAGCATGGAGGTTTTGCATATTAAGGTGGCTGTTTACATATCCCTCCGTAGGACTACTAATGGACACATCTGTACGCTAGACTCCGGGGGACTCTTGGCCCTCCACCTATAGGTGTTCGCTATAGGTGTTCGCCGCTCAGTCGCGATGCGATGCGATGGTTTCATATACACAATATGTTCCTATCGGGTACCGACTTTTGGCATGCCTTCCCCCCCTAGCTCCGGTACGACCGGAGTCGCACACAAGCAAAGGTCAAGCATGTCCGACTCGACCAGCACGAGCTGACCAGCCTAGCTGATCAGCGTCCCCGCAGCGGCTGGAGCATGCCGCGCATCATGAAGACTAGCAACATTTTTAATTTAATATTGTATCCAAAGAAAACGTGTAGATCAAAAAAATATAAATACATGGTCACGTGTATGTTTTATACGGTATCGATAGTGCCAATGGAGAGGCCGGGATAAGTAATTGGTTACAAGAAAAACTAGATGAGCACGGACATGGAAAGTGGGAGGGGAAACAAAAGGGCAAGAGTGACAAGAGGATCACGGAATCCAAAGCACGGCAAAAGGAAAGCACTACATTGTGCACAAACCTAGCAGATTAACCTAAGGAAATTCGTAGGCCTCGCCGAGAATGCAACACGTGGAGGCGACAAGCGGCGCCTCACGCGCCGCTCGAGGAAGCACGGGGACGCTTGCGGCCCATGGCGCGGGTGCAGAGCGCCGTGGCAGGAGAAGGCATCGTGAGGGTGAGGCCGGGATGAGTGGTTCACGGTCTAGCCCCTATGAAAATAAGACTTTTTTTGCAGGCAAAGCAGGGAGGGCCGAAAGACAGCAGCCGTTTTCACCCGGTACATGTTGTAACAATTTCAAATTTCAAATATCAATTTATCATCTTGCGTATGGCGAGAGTCCACTTCATGAGTGCGTCATAAGAGGATGTGCATTACGACGGAATGTGGTTAAGACTGCCACATGCGCTACATTTGTTGGGTAAGCCACGACCGCCGCGAACGCCACGAGTGTTGTGGTCACGCCCACCTTGTGAATTGCGGCCAACTGCGACAAAGCAAAGATGGGAGGGGCTCGGCCATCAGGAGCGGTCAGGGTCGAGTCAGTGAGCTCGTCGTCCACGTTTTGAGCGACGTAGAGTATGATGGCCATTACCTCGTCAGCGGACAAGAGGTAGTTGGTGTCGAAGGCGTTGATGACGCATTGTTTGGCTTGGCCGAATGGTCCGTTGTTGGACATGCCACGTAGCATGAGCATGCCCATGTTGTGAGGGTGGATGGCTGCGGAGCCATCAATTAACTCACATGCTTCATTGTAGTCATCCAACGTCTGCATCATGAAGTGGACGTAGTCGGTGAAGGACTGGCCGGGGCGCTGCATGAGCATGAGGTTGTCTAGCATGGAGACAAAGCCGGCGAAGGACCGGCCATCCAATCGTCCACACATGATATTCCATGCTCATGTGGCGCAGTCGGGGCGAGGAGCAGAAACGCACTTGATCGCCTAGTCACCGCGCTTGTTCTCACTGGCAGCATGCAACATGAGTGCGTAGGCGTAGTGTTGGGCATGCTCGTCCAGCCACTCGCCCGACTCGCGGATGGCGAGCTGGAGAATGAGGTACGCTGCTTTGAGAGAAAGGAAGGTGAGAAAGTTTATGCTTTTCCACCGCTTGAAGGTTGTGTTTGGCACCATGGTGGGGACCGACATTTGCATGGACCGGTTGAAGGTGTCTTTGTCGAAACCGGTGGCTTCATGAGCAGCGCGGCCGACCACCGGGTCAATGGTGGGGCGACGCCCCTCACGTCCGTTGTAGGCACCACGATGAGCCTAGGAAAAAACTGGCCAGCAGGGTAAGGAGACGGGCCACCATAAAATGGCGAATGACCTTGCATGGTTGGCGGCACGTCGTACGGGTGCGGCTGGCCACGGGGAGAGGGGACGTGGCGCGGCCGGTTAGGCGGGAAGAGAGGTCCGTGGGTGGAAGGGGGACATCCGAGATGAGGGTGTAGTGGAGGTGGTGGTAGTTGGTCATGTTTACATATCCCTCCGTCGGGCTACTAATGCACATATTTGTACGCTAGACTCCGGGGAGTCATGGCCCTCCACCTATAGGTGTTCGCTATAGGTGTTCGCAGCTCATTCGCGATGCAATGCGATGGGTTCATATGCACAATATGTTCCTATCGGGTACCGGCTTTTGGCGGTACTTGGGTAAGGCGTACAGCTCCGTTCCGGGAAGCGGCGGTTCTAACCCCCTTCATGCCATTCCGTGTGTACATGGATTGACATGTCCGAGTTGGGATGGATGGGCTGAACGTTGCGCGGGGCGCCGCGCTGCGCATTACTGCGGCGCTGGGCACCAGTGTCGGCGGACTGCGCGTCCTGACGGGCGTTGATGTGCGCCATTTGCTTGAGTGCAAGTGCGAGCGTATCATGGGTTGGGGCGAGAGAGCTATGATGAGACTTGTGGTCAGCAATGTCTGCAGACGAGTGGGGCATAGGGTTGTCGGATCGAGTTTTCGGTGCCATGGCGGCAAAAGAGAAACGACAGGCAACGGTAAGAACCACTAGCCGGGCCGGTGCCTAACAATGGTTTCACAGAGACGGCATGATGCCCGCCGACTCCTCGGCACGTAGTTCCGAGGTGTCTCAATGTACTGTTTACGTATCCTCCGCCCAGTGTAGAACACAAGCCGAGGCCACGGCTATGTCATTTGGAGCTAATCGCTGGCGGTTGAGCGCTACATGTTGCTAACGAGGCTGACTATTACGAGCTGTCGTGAACCTTGTATATGCGTATCAACCCATCACTCCGCCGCGCCCCCCCCCTCCCCCCCTAGTCTTCTGCTTGGACATGTATGCACCTTTCCACACACGGCGAGTGCGCCGGTGTGGGTGGGTGGCAGTCGTCCTCGAGCAATTGACGAAGGTGGGTTGGCGGTGAGTTTTTATCACGCAAGTTATACTCGCGTTAACGCCGACTACATGAGTTAAGAACAAGTGAGCTAGAAGAACTTGCCTTCCGCGGGAGAGTCGTCGTTGATCGCAGTTCGCCGAAAAAACGTGGTCGCGTGTGAGGGACTTGAGGCGGGGGCCCATAACCTATTGAACCCTGCAGACACGTTCAATATGGAAGGCTGTCGGAATCGGGAACGGATGGTTACACGTAGGTCGTGCCGGCCCCACGAAGGGGCCGGCTGTGGTGACTAGAGAAGTGAGAAGAGAGCGAAGGCGGCCGGCGAAGGCACCGGTAGGGCCGGCCGACCGCGACTAGTAGGGAATAGAGTACCGCTAATAGCATACCACTAAGTACGAGGATGACAACTAGCAGACTTGTACATTAGCACTAGGCAACGGGATGCTGGTGCTAACACCCCCCCTCAAGGTAGCCGAGGTCTTGACGTCGTCCTAGCTTGTGTCGAGGAAGGTGCCATCTTGGTCGATGGTGTAGTGCTTGTAGCGTGTGTCTAAGGCCGGGTTGATTTAGCGACATGCGCTCATAGGAACGTGCCGCTACCGGCGAGCTGCTCATATGAAGCGGTTCCAAATGTAAAGTGTAATGTACTAGTCAGACATGTAGCGGGAAGAACTGTCCACGGGCGAATTAGCTGACGCATTAGAGCGACCGGCGAGGAAAAAGCAAAGCCAACATGGCTATCATGAGCGTGTAGACGTGCAAAAGCATAAACGGGCACTGCTCGTGTTGACTCCCCCCTTTCGCCGTGGGAAAAGTAAGTTCCCCGCTAAGTTAGGTGAGCGTTGCGGCATTGCCTCGGGAAAAAACAATAACAATACTAATTAACGTACGCACGGGCCGAGTTTCTGCGGGTCGGTTTCAAACAACCAGATCCGGTCGAGAGCATCGGTAGGCTGAAGGCTAGGTGATACTGAAAGCTTGGTGGGCGAGCGTGGCGCCGGGAGCTTTACACACGTTCTTCTCCCTTTTACGTGGGTGATGGCAAGACAGTCGCGGACAACGAGCTCGAAGGCGAACCTTGGTGTCGGTTGGACGATGAATTACTAGCGTGGCGCCGAGCGCTTTACACACGCTCTACTCTATTTTACGTGGGAGTGGGAAGGGCTAGCGTGGCGCCGAGCGCTTTACACACGCTCTTCTCTAGTATAACTTGTTGGAGGGCACATAACATGTCGGAATCGGGAACGGGTAGTAACACGTAGGTCGTGCCGGCCTACAAGTGGGGCGGGCGTGGTGACTAGAGAAGTGAGAGGAGAGAGATGGCGGCCGGCGAAGGCACCGGCAGGGCCAGCCGACCGCGACTAGTAGGGAATAGATTACCGCTAATAGCATAACACTAAGTACTAGAATGACAAATAGCAACCTTGTACATTAGCACTAGGCAACGGGATGCTAGTGCTGACAATGGTAACTAACGCAAACGTAGTTACAATCACAGTCACACAATAGGACATTCACATAGAACGATAACCAACCCGAGGCGTGTTGTTGGGACAAAGGAAGTAGCAAACATAGTATCGGTATGTCCGATCTAGACATGTACTAATCATATCTAGAATAGTTTTTACAAGAGTTATATGCAACTAATAACTATAAGATATTACTTACAATATGTTGACATGAAAAAATTTATATGAAAGTGATTGGGGACTGTTGTGAGATCCCTATGGTGGACATGATCTGTACGCTAGACTCCGGGGGAGTCATGGCCCTCCACCTATAGGTGTTCGGTATAGGTGTTCGCAGTGTGTGCACGATGCGATGCGACGGGTTCATATGCACAATATGTTCCTATCGGGTACCGACTTTTGGCGGTACTTGGATAAGGCGTACAACTCCGTTCCGGGAAGCGGTGGTTCTAACCCCCTTCATGCCATTCCGTGTGTACATAGATTTACAGGTTATGGGCCCTCCGCGTTTACTACGGCGTTTACTAGGGTACCGGCCGGAGCTCATGGGATGATGTCCATTAAGGGGGAGTGTTGTGAGATTCCTATGGTGAACATGATAATGGACAAATCTGTACGCTAGACTCCGGGGGAGTCTTGGCCCTCCACCTATGGGTGTTCGCTATAGGTGTTCGCAGTGTGTGCACGATGCGATGCGATGGGTTCATATGCACAATATGTTCCTATCGGGTACCGACTTTTGGCGGTACTTGGATAAGGCGTACAACTCCGTTCCGGGAAGCGGCGGTTCTAACCCCCTTCATGCCATTCCGTGTGTTCATGGATTAACAAGGCCCGGTACGTGAAATTCTGCATTGCTGAACATGAGTGTGTCACATGCGCACATGTACTTGCAACGGAGTTATTACCCGTCGCGTCGCCCGTGCATGCCACAACCCACTTGCCAACATGGCCGGTTTTCCAACTCCAAACGCACGGGTTTCGGCCGAGGCCACGTTCTTTGATGCTTGTGATGCCCCTCGATGGTCTGAGCTTACCTTCGGCGCTAGGTGGGCGGACGCTTGCGTGTTCGGGACGCTTTTGTCTGTCGATTGCAAAAAGTCGGTTGTGCGCTTCGAAGACGGGAATGACCTAGCGATCCCCAACGACACACTCCGGGCAAAGCCGCACGCAAGCATCAACTCAGGTCCGAGGAAAATTCACAGACCTTCCTATTTAAAATTTGAAATTAAGCACTCTAATACCAGTAAAACCGGCTCGAGTCTCTGGGCCCCCCTTATGCTATGCCTAGCTGGACTTAGAAGCGTGAGGTAGACCGTGAACCACTAATCCCAACCTCTCCAATGGCAGTAACGATACCGTCTAAAACATACCCGTATCGAGGTATTTATCATTTTCTGATCTATACGTAATTTTTTTGGATACAGTATGAAATAGAAAATGTCGCTAGTCTCCACGTTACGCGGCGTGCTCCTGCCGCTGCGGGGTCGCTGATCAGCAGAGCTGTTCAGCTTGACCTGGTCGAGGCGAACCTGCCTGACCTCGGCTCCTGTGCGATTCCGGTCGTGCCGGAGCTTGGGGGGAAAGGCAGGTGAAAAACCCCCCTCGCATAGGTCGTCGTCGGTCCCGCCTGGATCCGTGCTCAACCCCGCCCGAGGTATTAGCCACTCCTCTCGACGCAGCTCGCCACCTAGCCTAGTCTTCTCTCCTCCTTTGGGGGCTGAGAAGAGAAAAGAACTAGGCTGCAGACGGTGTCCGGCTGGCTCTCCTGCCTCCGAGCCAGATTTTCTCCTGTCCCCTGTCCTTTTCCCGTCTGTTTTCAACACCTATCTGATCGCGCTGTGGCCGTCCGTGCCCTCCCCCAGTGGTTTACGTTGTTAGGGGACCGCCTTTACGAGCACTGTGCCGTTACGATAACCCTAGGCACACTGCCTGGGGCAGCCTATCGATAACCGGGTACCGACTAGGGAAGGGGTTGGAGGAACACATGGATCGAGTCGCCGGTCCTCAAAAGATGGTGGGTACGGGAATTTTTCCAAAAACCCCCCGTATCGGGCTTTTCCGGCGGCGGGCGATCCTATGGACCGCTGCCGCCAAACCCTGCCGCTCCTCCGGCTGCGACCAACCTCCGCCATGCGTAGCAGCAGGCCTCGCCCCCAGGGGAGACCTAAAACTCTCGCAGGGCTGGCGATTGCTAGCGAGCGCCGTCCCTAGCGCTGCTTCCCAGCTGTCCGCCGCCGCCTCCAACACCCCCGTCCCTCCGCTGATCCGTCCGTACCCCTCTTTGCCAAAAATATTTCGCAAACGCCGCCCCCGCCCCATCGTCGGGAGAGTATCTGCGAGTATTTAGTCGCGGAAAAGACATATCGGACTGGCCGAGCGGGAGATCCTCGTGCCGGTGTACGGATATTATGTTTTACCAAAACCCTCCGTACATGGCTTCCCGACAGCTGCCGATCCCGCGGATCGCAGCTGTCGGTACTTCGTTCAGCCCCCTACCGTGCTTGGCCTGGCACGGCTATGGGGTTACCAGCGCCCACCGCGTGGAGGTAGAGGTAGGTGCCGACGGGCTTGCGAGCGCACCCCCCTCCGGGCCCGCCGCCGCTGCGCCGCCGGCGGGCGCCACAGACCTTCCTAATGATATTATTTAGCTCAGAAAAGCGGTGTCGATCTGTTCGGTGTTGTTTGGCAAGACGTAATGCATATGACGGCGAAGGGTCTGATTACAACATGGGGCTTGCGCAGCTCGGTGTCGCATCCGCGGCCGCATCGCCCGGTCGCATACTGCCGGATGTGCCATCCGTACCGCCCTCGCCGCCCTCTCTCATCAATAGCTCGCCCTCCTACCATGCGACGAGTGCTCCCTCGTCTGATACAAAAGAAGAAAGGGGCCATGCTAGTGGAGGCACGGGTCGAGGCCGTGGGCGCGGGAGTCGAGGTTGCCGTGGTAGAGGCATGTGCGGCCGTTCTCCCCTCAGCCGAGATGCCTCCGCACATAGACCCCGGGAGTGTAGAGTTCCCTTAGCTAATCGCATTCATCACGATGATATTGAGACGGCTGCGGACTTGGAGGTTGTCCATGAAGAGGGCGCCGCGGAGTTGTTGCGGGACGAGCTGATAGAGGTCGGCGACGAGCCGGTCGACGGCCCAAAGGCATCGGATGTCCACGATGATGTCCTCACCGTCAATGGTCAGGTTTGGCACCTCAGTCAAGGGAGGACCATCGACCCTTTGCTGCGAAACGCCTACAATCGCCGTGCAGAGTTGACTTTGCACAATTTCAAAGAGTGCAACGAGCTCCAATACTTCACAACGTGCCTCCTTGATGAGATGGTGCCAGAGATAGCTAACATGATGACTAACAGTTACCAAACCCTAGGCTTTGGCACTGGATGGGAGGTCACTCCCGGCGATGTACTGCTGCTTGTTGGCATGCCGACGTACATGTTACTACATCCATACTAGGGTGATCGAAAAGACTTCCGGGTGGTGGCTCTTGGGCTGTCCGCATCCGACGGAGATGTGGCTGGTACGATGGACGGCACCTGCAACGTCTATCACAACCTTGGGAGGTTCGGCATGACATCACCTAGAGTGACCCGGGCATTTGTTTGCCATCTGATGTGGCCGCAAGTGGAGGAGACCCCGACCCCTTCCATCCAATTAGACGCTTCGAGAGAGCGTGGAACGAGAAGATGGTGAAGACATTGCGTCATGGTCGCCTAATCACCGTTGATGTGTCGATGGCCTTATGGAAGGGCCGGGGTATGCCATGGCTTATGACTGTTCCGAGGAAGCCGACTCAAGTGGGACGTGAGTCCCACACAACCGCTGATGTGGACACCTGTGTCATCCTTTGGTGCGAGATGTGGGAAGGGGAGCACCGCATGGGGAGCAAGGAGTACATCATTGAGTGGAGTAAGAACCCTGCCAAGGCCATGAGGTGCTCGAAGCCATGGCACAACACTCGTCGCACCCTCATCTTGGATGCCGGCTTTGCTTTAGTTAAGTGTACCCAAGGACTCAATGAGAAGGAATTGTATATGATTGGCAATGTTAGGCGCCCGCCGGCGGCGCAGCGGCGGCGGCCCCGGAGGGGGGTGCGCTCGCAGGCCCGTCGGCACCTACCTCTACCTCCACGCGGTGGGCGCTGGTAACCCCATAGCCGTGCTAGGCCTGGCACGGTAGGGGGCTGAACGAGGTACCGACAGCTGCGATCCGCGGGATCAGTAGCTGTCGGGAAGCCCTGTACGGAGGGTTTTGGAAAACATAATGTCCGTACACCGGCACATGGATCTCCCGCTCGGCCAGTCCGATATGTTTTTTCCGCGACTAAATACTCACAGATACTCTCCCGACGATGGGGCGGGGGCGGCGTTTGCGAAATATTTTTTGGCGAAGAGGGGTACGGACGGATCAGCGGTGGGACGAGGGTGTTGGAGCTGGCGGCGGACAGCTGGGAAACAGCGCTAGGGCACGGCGCTCGCTAGCAGCCGCCAGCCCTGCGAAACCTTTTGGTTTCCCTTGGGGGAGAGGCCCGAAGACACGCAGGACGGAGGCGAGTCGCAGCCGGAGGAGCGGCACGGTCTGGCGGCGGAGGTCGGGAGGATCATCCGCCACCGGAAAAACCCGGTACGGGGGGTTTTTGGCTAAATATTCCCGTACCCACCATCTTTTGAGGATAGCCGATCCCTGGGCATCATCCGTTCCCCCTCCCCTAGTCGGTACCCGGTTATCGACAGGCTGCCTCAGGCAGTGTGCCCCGGGTTATCGCAACAGCACACTGCTCGTATAGGCGGCCCCTTAACAACGTAAATCACCGGGGGAGACAAGTGCGGCCAGCACAGCGCGATCATATGGGTGGTGGAACCAGACGGCAAACGGACAGGGGACATGAGACATCTGACTCGGAGGCAGGAGAGCCAGCCGAACACCGTCTGCAACCTCGCTTTTTCTCCTCCCAGCCCCCGCGGGGGGGGAGAAGGCTAGACTAGGTGGAGGGTCGCGCCGAGAAGAGCGACCACTATCTCCGATATCTCGGACGGGGTCGAGCAAGGATCGAGACGAGTCCGACGACGACCTGCGCGAGGGGGGTTTTCCACCTGCCTTTCCCCCTACCTCCGGCACGACCGGAGTCGCACAGGAGCCGAGGTCAGGCAGGTTTGACTCGACCAGCTCAAGCTGACCTGCCTTGCTGATCGGCAACCCCGCCGCGGCTGGAGCAGGCCGCGTATCGTGGAGAATAGCGACATTTTTTATTTCATACTGTATCCAGGAAAAAAAAATAGTATAGGTCAGAAAATAGTAAATACTTGGATACTGGTACGGGTATGTTTTAGACGATATCGTTACTGCCATTGGAGAGGTTGGGATTAGTGGTTCACGGTCTACCTCGCGCTACTAAGTCCTGTATGGCATAGCAAAAGGGGGGGCCCAGAGACTCCAGCCGGTTTACCGGTATTGGAGTAAAATATTTCAATTTCAATTTTGGCAATGTTAAGGGAGTTGATAGTTGCTTCCCCAAGCAGTGGTTGATGTCCAACGTACCTAAGCGCGGCTGCCGGGCTGTGGCAGTGTGGCTACCTCATCGTTTACTTTCTCCACCGGCGAGGAGTTCCAAATATTGGCTTCAGCGGATAAAGACAAACAACCAATGGCTTTGTTGGGGACGGTGGGCACCAACGGAGAGGCCCGGCCCATGTACATGAAGTTTAATGTCATTCACAGCGACGGTACGTACCATGTCAGGTCGGCACACCTCAACCTGAATGACATCCACATGCAGTACCGTGACGCTTTCATCGTCATCGACATGAACAATTCCAAACGTCAAGGGGGCTTTAGCTTTGAAGACACATGGAAGACTCGCCTCTAGTGGGTCATTGACTTCCAGATTTTGTTTGGCATGTCGGAAGTGAATGCCTTAATGTTGTACCGACACTTCAAGCCAATTAAAAAGACTGCGAGGGAGCACGTCTTCCGCAACCGCTTGACCTATCAACTGCTTCACCACCCCCGGGTTCCAAAGGAGAGGCAAGAAAGGGTAACATGAAGCCGTGGCAGTCCGGAGTTGGCCATGCATGTGGCTCGGTTTAACCTTGCAGTTGGGATCACTAGTCATAAGAACAAAGGTAAGTGCCGGTGTTGCGGCCGCCTAGTCACCATGCATTGCTTATGTGCCCCGTCTTTGGGGGCAACCGTACTCTAATGTATATTTGCTCCAATCGCCCAAAGCCTAGATTGCTTTAGCAAGCACTTAAGGGGCATCAAGCTAGTGAACATGAGGTCTGAGGGAGTCAAGAAGAGTTGGGAAGCACGCAAGAGGGCCATGAGCCAAGCGACCTCCCAATAGTTTGTCATTTGTTTCACAATGCTAGCTATCACCCTCGTCTAAGCGACCATGAAAACATGTTATGCATGTCATAAAATTGAAATTGAAATTATCCACAACAATACCGGCAAGCTGGACCGGCTGCTCTCTATCGGGCCTCCCTACCTAGCCATTCATGACTTATGGGTGAGTTTAGCCCGGGTCTCTTCGACCAAGTACACTTATCGAGACACCTAGCTTCACTGTGTGTCGACGTACTTCGGGAGTTAAAAGTTGTAAGCAATCACAACAATTGCCACAGCCCCCCCCGCCTAAGCAGTAACATCGTAATAATTTTGTAATCAAAAAAAGATCTAAAAAGAAATCCACTTGTCGAGAAATGCAAAACTAAGCTCGTGATCGACCTTCACGATGCACGGCCCGCTCCCACCGAACCGGGGTGCCGACCGGCCTAGGCCGGTCGGCGTTCGGGAGGGACGACGGGCCAGCCTAATCTAGCTCCCGCGTGACTTTGGTCTTGCCGAAGATAGGAGGGGAAAGGCTGGCAAAAAGCCCCTCCTCGCGTGGTCGCTCGTCGATCCCGCCGTCGCATCCCGTAAACCCCGCCCCAAGGTCGTAGCCGCGTCCACCGACGCGACGGTCCTCCTTGTCGAGGTCCCCCGTCACCTCGAGGGCAGTTGGGGGGGGACCGAGACACACAGACATAGAAAAAACTGGAGCTCCTGCCTCCGCGGAAAAACTGGATTTTCCCCTCTCATTTCCTCGGTTTACCTCTGTCTGGTACCCGGGTACCTGTCGGATAATCCGGCATGTGGCCGTACCCTCCCCCCTCTGATCGCGCGTCCACCGAGCAACCTTTTAAGGCTAGGGATCACCCGGATTTTCTCGATGTTGATGGTAGTGATGTGTCGGCTTCTCGATGTTGATGGGAGTGATACTTCAATTTTCCGATGTGGAATGGCAGTGATAATGCAAACACCGATCATTGCCATCGCGATATTTATTCTAGTCGATGACTCATGGGGACTCGCTCTAACATGAGATATATTGATGGCAACGATGTGCAAAGGGAAATATATTGCGGGATGATATTTTGGTTACATGAGTTATTGCTATCAGCGATAAGTATCGACATCGGCATTGCCATCGGCGCCAACTATCATCATCAACATCAGCATGTTCGATGTCGTCATCTTTAACATTGCCATCAATGTAATCAACCGTGCACACACATATAGCACATCCACAAAGTACTACAGTCTTCTAGAGTCAGATGGTACGTATCCCATATAATCTATCCCATACAACGTGGCAAACCCTCAAATCCCACACCCCACTCTTCCCAATGCGAACGTGCTCAAGCATTTCGCATTGGGGCTTCGGCAGCGCGCCATGCCCTCGTTGGCATGACGCAAAAAGGTAGTCAGCGGGGTGTAGTCCTATCATCGGGAGATAAATGGAAAAGTGACAAACGTTAGATCTTTTTGCAAATATGTGATTACAGTGTGGCGGTTAGCCTCTGAAAGCTAAACGCTAGCACAAATCTGTTCTAGTATGTCTAGTTCTGTTGTTGCAAGATGGCAAATGATGTTGTCGAGAGGCAATTGATGAGAGATGTTTCACTGCTTTATTTAGGCAGTAGATGTTGTAAGTGAACAAAGGAATTGTTAAAAGGTTCTGTCACCTCCCTCTACTGCACTGGGCTTAAATAGGTTTCAGCCCAAACTTGTTACGCCTGCAAGCTTCGCTTACGTGTCAGGCGTTAGTGCTGCTCAACCGTCGTCATCTGTCCTCGAGACACGGCCTGCCTAGCATTGAATTTCACGACGCGGCTCCTTCTGCATTGAAGAGCTCGTTCTGGCGCGTCATCTGGCTGGTTAGATTAATTATGCATATTTGTACGTACCGGGAGGTACTGGTCGTACTGTAGCATCAGCACCCTTAGAATATTGCAGTAGCGACGTACCCACGAGTATACGTCCATCCTGTGGAAAAGCACGAATTGGTATCCGTAACGAGTACATGTACAATGTCCTGCAATGTACTGTTGCAGGACTGTACTCGTCACACTCGTACCCTCCCCCTCTTGACAGATCAACGAGGCCGCCGCGAGGCAGACCTCCGTGGTTCTTGGCTCCTTTACTGAAGCAGTTACTGGGACTCAGGAATGCGCGCTTGGAAAGCGTGCATGAAGTCAATGTACGCCTGAGTCTTGGCGAACTTGCGCCATTGGGGCGTCTCCAAGAATTCTTGTAACGCAATTGTTCGATGCACCTCGTTCAAACGGTGCCAGACAGGTGGAATGTCGTCATCACTGAAGTGCGTCATGAAGAGCAAATATTTGCCTCGTCGCCCAGGTAGCGACTTGATGCACACATCGGAGATGTGCGACACGTCAAACTCCTCATCGTCTCCTTCGGGTACAGTTACTGGGACAGCTGGTCGTAGCGGAGCGGTAGAGCAGGGTCGTAAGTTGTTAACATGGAACACATGATGTAAGCGTACAATCGCTGGTAGTTTCAATCTGTAAATGTGTTTTCCAATCTGCTCCTCCACTGAAAAAGGGCCGAGCTGTCTGTCTCTGAGTTTCCTGTTCGGTTGTCCTCGCAGAAAAAGATTTGCTGTGACGACTGACACCTTGTCTCCCTTAGCGAAGTGTGGCACCGTAGACGGTTCTGTGCTCGCCTGCATCTCGTCCTTATGTAGCTGTAACACAGAGCGTACCAGGTTGTGCACTTCCTGTAACAATCTTAACCGTTCTGTTGCGTTTTGCGAAATTGGAATCGACGGTCGCATGCTGAAGAGCAGGTCAGGAGGCTCCTCAGGAGAAAAACCAAAGTTAGCCTCGAACGGTGTGTGCTCAATTCCGAGTGCACGCGAAGCGTTGTACGCAAACTCCACTTGCGGTAAAAGTGTCGACCATTCAGAGCCATCATAGCAACAGAAGCAACGAAGAAGCTGCTGAAACGTGCTGTTCACGCGCTCTGTCAATCCGTCTGTTTCTAGGTGTCGGCTGGAAGACATGTTCAGACGCGTTCCAAGGCGTCTCCAGAGTGTCTGCCAGAAAGCGCTGACAAATTTTGGGTCGCGGTCGCTGATTAGCACACGGGGAAGTCCATGTAAGCGGTAGACTCCCTGTAAAAACAAAGTGGCAGTTTCTTCGGCAGTAATCGACTCTGTACATGGCAGAAAATGGGCCATTCGAGTTAGATGGTCTACCACAATCAGCACACTGTTAAAGCCGTTGCTCTCAGGCAAGTGTGTCAAGTAGTCAAGACCAACTGTGTGCCACGGTCTGGGTGGAACAGGTAATGGGTAAAGAGTCGCAGCCATCTGCGGTCGAATCTTCGCTCGTCGGCACACGACGCAGCGTTCACAAAAATCTTTCACGTCTTGGCGGATTCGTTTCCACCAGAATCTGTCGAGTGCTTTCGCAAGAGTGCTAGCAACTCCTCTGTGACCAGCTGACGAACTTTCGTGCAACTCTGTGATCAATTTCAGTCGGAGCTCAGAGTTCTGTGGAATACAGAGGCGATTGAGACGCCAAAAGTACCCATCTCTTGCTTCTATCCGGCTGTCTCTTGTCCACTCACCATCGTCCCCATAAAACGAATCTTGTGAGAACCCCTCGCGAATGAGATCAGCGAACTCAGGGCTCAGCTGCAACGCTTCAACAGTCAGTGAATTTAACTGTGCGTCTTCAAACAGCAGCTGGGACTTCCGTCGTAATTCTCGATCTGACGGAACCTCGCCATCCCAAAATAAGGGTACTGTGGCCTGAGGTACGAAGTCTGGACGCCGGCTTAACGGGTCGGCTTCGTTCAGAGCTCCCTTGCGATATGCAAGTGTCATCGAGCCCACAAACGGTTGCAAATCCCGCAGGTATCTTGCTTGCCGCTTGTTCAGCCTGTTGTTCGGTTGCCTGAGCAGCTGTCGCAGTGTGTCGTGGTCTGTTACGACAAGGAACTTAGAGCAGCCTTCAAGATAGCACCTCCAATGCTTGACAGCTTCGCATACGGCCAAAGCTTCTAAGTCGTACGCAGAGTAAGTGTTACCACGCTCAGCTGGATTCAGCTTACGCGCCCATTAAGAGACTGGTTGAAGACCGCCTCCTTGGTCTTGCAACAAGACTGCTGCAATCCCCACTGTTGATGCATCTGTAGCCACGGTGAACGTCGCGTCCGAGCCGACCTCCGGAAGGATCAGGCATGGCGCGGAAATGAGCCGTAACTTGAGAGTCTCGAAGGCTTCCAAACAGGCAGGCGTCAGCGTAACCTTCTGTGGCTGGGACTTCCGCAGTAAGTCCGTCAATGGAGCCGTAAGGTCGCTAAAATGGTGTATAAATCTCGCATAGAAGTTGCAGAACTGTACGAAACTGCGAACCTCCTTTTGCGTCTTGGGCACTGGCCAGTCTGCAACGGCCTCGACTTTCTTTGTGGAAACCGAAATTTTCCCGGCTGACACAGTGTAGCCCAGATACTCCATTTCTTGCAATCCGAAGAAGCATTTCTTAAGGCATAATTTCAGCCCTTCCTTCTTGAATCGCTGTAGCACTATACGTAGGTGCTCCAGGTGCTCTTCCAGAGTTCGACTGTAGATACAGACGTCATCCAGGTAGACTGTCACGAACTTATGTAAAAAGTCGCGAAGAATGTCGTTCATCATCCTCTAAAATGTAGCTGGTGCGTTGCACAGAGGCCAAACGGCATGGCGACCCATTCCATTAGGCCATTAGGGGTCTGAAAAGCCGTCTTGTGAACGTCCTGATCACGCACCCGAACTTGCCAGAATCCAGAAGCGAGGTCGAGGTGTGTGTAAAAATTCGCGTCTTTAAGTTCGTCAAGAGTGTCGTCCACACGCGGTAGCGGGTAAGCATCTTTACGCGTAACCTCATTAAGACCACGGTAATCAATGCACAGACGTAGCGAGCCATCAGCTTTTCGCACAAAAAGAATTGGCGAGCCGAACTCACTGTAGCTGGGGCGTATCAAACCAGCTTCCACTGCGTCTTTGAGCTGTCGATTAAGCTCAGCGCGCTCTGCGGGTGACAATCTGTTCAAACGTTGGCGTCGCATTGGGCCAATAGTTTCAATGGGATGATCCCACTGTCGGCTTACAGGTGGAGAGTCGACAGGTTGCAGTAACTCCGGGAAGTCATTGAAGAGTATCGACCGGAAGTTGTCACGTTGTTCTGCTGTTAGTTCCTCTCCAGTGTGGAAGTCTGTCGATTGTTCGGCGGCTGATGTAAGTTCAATGACGTAAAAATCAGCGTGACGTCCCCTGCTGCGGCGCGTCTTGCGCATAAGCTTCTGAACTTTCGTAGACGACATGAGTAGACACTCAGGGCGTCGTTCCTCAAGTGTAGTCTCGACTGCTGTGCCGTCCATTAGTGTAAAAATTCTGGTTGTACCAAATTGTAAAGAGGCCTTTTCGTCATCAAGCCATGGTAAACCGAGGATTAAATCAGCTGTGCGTAAATCACGTAAGACGTTGAAAGTCCGTTGAAACTCGTGTCGAGCCAGCTCAAAAGTGACGTCACAGACTGTCGTAGAAGTCACTCGTTGTCCGTTAGCGAGTCGAACTGGAGTCTTACTTGCAGACTTTCGAGTCTGTAAAGCAAAGCGTCGTACAAAGTCCTCTGACACAAAATCAAGTGTCGCAGCGCAGTCCACTAATCCAGAAATTTGGTGTCCGCCATCAGGAGTTTTCAGAGTCAGCTCAGTTCGAATTAACGGGCGAGCTTCCGTGAGGTCAGTCAGTAGGGTTGTAGCTGGCGAAGAAATTGTCGCAGCGTAGCGATGGACTGTTCCGAGTCGTCTGTTGGTACAGGTACCGAGTCGGGTTGATCAGGTGCTGTAGGTTCTGGTGAGTCGTTAAACGCACAATCTGCGTCGACTAACCACAGCTGTACATGCCAAGGGGCTGGAGCAACCACCTCCTGTTGCGATGGGTTCTCCAGTGACTGACGTGTAAAAAGCTGTGTCCTTGCTGGGAATTCTTGATAGAGTTTCCAGTGCTTAGTCACCTGAGTAAATTTCGCCCACTTCGGTAGTACAAATACAGCCATCGTAGATGTCGGGGATGTTCGACGACAATCCTCAAAATGCTGCGCAATCTGCTCAGCTAACTCCAAGGGTGGGTTGATGAACACCCGTTCTCCTGTTAAATCTCTGTCTAGAATCGAGTCACTCGGCGAACAGTGAGGTAAGTCACCGTGCGAGTTAAGACCTTCATCATCAGCACATCCCTCCAACGTGAAGTTGAATCGTGCATGCAGAGAGTCAAAGACTGAGTCAACCAGCTTCCAATCAACTGAACGTCTGGTTACAGGTTCACGACTCTGTCTCTGCTTAGTCTGACGACGACGACCTGCTACTTGCGTTACATGTGTCACAACTGTAGTCGATGGAGATGTCGAAGGTGTTTCGACGACCTCTGTCGCTAACAGTGTCTCAGAATGAACAGTAGATGTAGCCGGCTGCTCCAGTTCATTTGTAGAACAGCCTTGCCACCATCATTGCTTCTTAGGTTCCATCGGTGCCTTGCTTTTGAACTCCGGGCATTGGAACAAACGGTGTCCCTTCTTGTGGCACTTGAAGCAGAGTCCTTCGTCCATGTGTCGCTTACGTTCCTCAGCTGTCATTGCATTTGCAAGTGAATTAAAATCTTCGCGGCCAGATGTCTGACCACGTCCACCATTGTTGCCACCTCCACGTCCACGTCCGCGGCCACGTCCACGGCCACCTTTGTTACGTTTCCAGACGTTAGAAGCTTCCTCGAGAGGGTCATCAAGGTTGCGCTTGCGTGAGGGCTGGGCAGATGGTCCAGCAGCAGACTTTGTATTGCCAAGTTCCGGCGAATCTGTCACTACGTCATTCAAAAAGTTTTGCAGCTCCACAAGCGTAGTCTGGTATCCCTGACGAGCTCGGTGTGACTTAGCCAGTTTCTTGAGCGCTTCGTTCGACATGCCATTAATGAAGCGTACACACTGTACCTCAGCTGTCAGGTGTTGACGAGACCGACGTAAGTAGTCGTTGTACTGTTTAGTGAAAACCGCGTAACTCATCGTGTTGCTCTGCGTAAAGTTTAGCAAAGCGTTAATTGCGTCGTCCTGAATGTTTGGAAGAAACGTCGACTTGCGTAACTCCTCAACAAGCTCGTTGTACGTAGATGGAATTGGAGGCTGATTTTTCCGGTTCAACCACCACCCACCTAGGTGTCCAGAAAACTGTGAAGTAACCCAGAACACTGCATCGTACGAGTCAGCCGTAATTCCAAGCATTATAAATCGCTGAGGCTGTGCTTCGAGCCAATCCTCCAGTATATGAGCCACTCGACCATCCTGGTACGGTGAAGTAATAGCAGCCTTACGCTGAGTCTCCGTGAGGGTCACAGATAGTCCAGCTAAGTTGTGGGTAGGCATCGGCATTCCCACACGTAAATCTGTAGGTCGTTCACCTGTCAGTCGATTAATGTGTCCACGAATCAAAAGCCATACAAAACCAGAGTCGACCGTCGTAAACCGGGAGTACATGGGGAACTGTCTCGGGATAGACGTGTCGTCTTGCATGACTGGAACATGTTGTGTGATTGCTCGATAAAAAGATTCCCACTGAGTCACGTAACCGAAGTGAAGTAATTCACTCTTGTGCTTCTCAGCACGAAGTAACCCCTTCTGTGAGGGCGTAAGTGTCAGACCGTCAATGTTGATGGATTCCGGGACGACGTAGGTGCCATCCGGATTAACTGTCGACTGTCCCAAAACAGCCTGCTCGACCTGAGCAGGTGTACGTAAGTTGTTCGTAGCAAACAGGACATGAATAGAAGCCGAGTACACGTAAACAAGCTGTCGTCCTTGAGGTAGTGTAACGTTAACATGTTCACCACTCAACAGCGTCAAATCATCCGATGTCAAAACAAGACCGGTCTCCTCGTGTAACTCGCGAATAGCAGCGTCGACAGGCTCTTCGTTAGGTAAGACAGAGCCAGCTGGGAACCAAGTTTTACCAGAACGAGGCTCACGCTGAAACACCAACTTCAAGTCTGACAGTTTAGTCCCTCCGACGTGAATTACTAAAACCACGTAATGTCCAGCTCCAAGAGAAGCCATCTCAACTCAATTAAACAACGTCGAGCAGATCAACGAGCAACGAAAGCGTGCGTCGACCAAAGAGCTCCGAAACCAGTGTGGCGGTTAGCCTCTGAAAGCTAAACACTAGCACAAATCTGTTCTAGTATGTCTAGTTCTGTTGTTGCAAGATGGCAAATGATGTTGTCGAGAGGCAATTGATGAGAGATGTTTCACTGCTGTATTTAGGCAGTAGATGTTTGTTAGTGAACAAAGGAATTGTTAAAAGGTTCTGTCACCTCCCTCTACTGCACTGGGCTTAAATAGGTTTCAGCCCAGACTAGTTACGCCTGCAAGCTTCGCTTACGTGTCGGGCGTTTGTGCTGCTCAACCGTCGTCATCTATCCTCGAGACACGGCCTGCCTAGCATTGGGTTTCACGACGCGGCTCCTTCTGCATTGAAGAGCTCGTTCTGGCGCGTCATATGGCTGGTTAGATTAATTATGCATATCTGTACGTACCGGGAGGTACTGGTCGTACTGTAGCATCAGCACCCTTAGAATATTGCAGTAGCGACGTACCCACGAGTACACGTCCATCATGTGGAAAAGCAGGAATTGGTATCCGTAACGAGTACTTGTACAATGTCCTGCAATGTACTGTTGCAGGACTGTACTCGTCACAACAGTTTCGTTTTTAATGAACATTACATTCTTGCCCATGTACCTGAACGATCTTTACAAACATCATTTTCTGTGCCTATATGCCTGAACGATCCATATCTTGTCGTTCTAAAACAGTCTGAACAACTAAAAGACTAAAAGAACTTCTAAAGACTTCTAAAAACTAAAAAAAAGTCTTCAGCATCTTCAACTTCACTCTTGATCTTCACGAGTCTCCACGCTTCGTGTCACCTGAAGATAAGACATACACAAATTAACAAGCAAAGGTCACAACATGGACGGATATGAACAATTACGAACTTATTACCTATTAGGCCTCGTGGAACACAACATAAGCAACAATGTCAATTTTCACTTAGTTCAAACAACAAAAAGTAGCCCCCACATAAGGAAATACTTTCAAGAAATTTTAGTGGATACCACCAAGCAGATGAATATGGGGAGACTCCATAGGTTTTACCCTGAGAGAAATGAGGCATGCAAAAGCACTAGCACCGCCCACATAAAGAATGCTGTCCGAAAACGGAGCAAACATCATATTGAACACAACTTTAAACAACAGATAACCATTTTACCATAACAGCAATACTGCTTAATGCCATAACCCACAGCATCACAAAGACTATCCTCAGATTAATCAACAAGATGGGGGGAACAATCGTCTCGATCCAACAGAACAAAAACCGTTGCTCAACGAACATGAAACAAATAACCATGACATGAGTCCAATTTGAAAATCAATCCGACAACTGACTACTGAGCTTAATGGATGCTCACTGTTCAAGACTACTAGCGGGTATTAAAGTTGTTGGCACCTGGCAATCGATAGTCACCTACCCTCATGAGTTGAAGAATGCTCGTTACACGGCTACGGTCCAAGTCCACACGAGTTTGCACCTAGTAAATAAAAACATTCGCATTTCAGCATGCGCATTTCGGCATGGACGTTGGATTATCAGGTGGGGATATTTCAACGCGTCGACTGGAAACATTTGAATGCACAAGCAGGGGGGGGGGGTAGGGGGGGGACGCATGTTGCGGACGTACCTTAGAAGCACTTGCTTCGGGCTCGATCTTTATATTGCTTGACTCCCCGACTAGCTCTTTCTTCAAGGCTCGCAACGCATACTTGCGCATAACAACAACGTGTTTGAACATTGTACTATATAAATGGATACGTGCAAAGCACGAGGAGGGATGGGAGAGCAGCAGACTAGAGCTACTACTTTTAAGTAACGGGAACTTGCAGCGGCGAGAGGAAGCGGCGACATGCGCAAAACAAACTCCACCGGACCGTTTATTAACGTATATTACTGCATACACGGGTAAACGGGCGGAGTGACAACAACAAGCTAACGGGGGAGGGGTTCGTGGACACGACAAAACAACACTTGGATAAAGTCGCTACAACGGAGCAGGGTACCTCAGCAGGTCAGCGGCCGGTGATGGGACACATCGCGGTGTGCCGCTGTAGGACGGGGTTACGGGAGTGTGGCGAAACAAAACTTCACATATGCATATACCTAGGAGCTTCGTCGGGCAACATCAGGGTTGGATGACAAGAAACACTCTCAATAGCCGAAATAATATTATCGTCGTGGAGAGACTTGGACAAGTGATCGCTGCCTGATGGAGAAGCAGTGCGGCGGTACTAGTGGCAGTCAAAGCGCGAACCTTTGCGATTGTCGCGGAAATACGTCCGGCGGAAATTTTGAAGTGTTTGCGGTATTTGCCGTCGCTATCCATATTAAATACATGCCACGAGCCGAGGAAACGACGGTGACTGCGTGACTGGAGTGGGTGTAGCCTATGATCATCCAGTACTTTGAATCAATGTATATTGAATTATTGATCCATGCCTCGACGCTTTTATGGATCAAAGATTTCATGTTGCCTCGTTGGCAACATGAGCAGACGAAAATACCGCCAGATGTGCGGGAATCCGAATCATCAAATAGTGATTAGCTGTCGGACGGTACGATCAACTTGTTGGATGACGATTGACGTAAGGCTAGGGATCAGCCATCGATGCATCGTCGATAGTATCATCATCACCTGGTGATAGTGCCATCGATGTGATAGGTTACGACATCGACATCGACACGATGGCAGTAGTGCTAGTATCAATGCCATCAATTATCCAAACAATTGGAAATATTGATTATCTAAGCCCGATATATCGAAGTATCGTGCCAAATATCGATACATCGACGATAATATCGGCTTAAATTGCCATCGATGTCAGCATCCCAAACTATCAACACTATCAACATCGACAATTCAAGATATCAATACCATCAACATCGACGTTTCAAAATATCATTACCATCAACATCGACAAAATTCACTTGATCCCTAGCCTTAGATTGACGAGCCGATGAACAGACGCCCATTCGTGACAAGTGTAGTTTCCCAGCCGCACACGCAGTTGTCAATTATAGAAAATGTACGTAAAGCACTAGAGAAGTGGCGCGAAACGTAGCAAAGACGTGCGCCTTCTCAGCAATCACATATATGAGTTAATAAATTAGAATGCATACTTCTGAAAATTCAAATAAACTACACAACACATGTAGTTGAAATTCAATTATAAATGAAAGAAAGTTTTTGGAGAACAATGAATTCAAATATGACATGTTTAAAAAACTCTTAAAGAAGTATTGTATGGCACATTCAAATAAATCAATAACAACACTTGTAAATGATAATGACGCAGTGAAATCTAACAATCATTGACATGAGTCTTGGCTGTTTATAGTGGGTTCATTACAAGCATACGTATAATTTCAGAATAATTCGAAAGGAACAGGCACATCATGAAATAGTAGTACACTACGTGCAATTGAAACTACAGAAGGTTCATGTACAAACCAATAATGGCAAAAATGATTACAAGAAGCACTACATGAACAAGTATAATGGTACCGGCAACAGTCATTATTATTGACGTTTAGAACGACACTATCCCATGTGGTATATACGCGCTAAACTACTGAATTTGACATTTAAAAAATATATATATCGGGAATTATCGATATAAATGGCACTCATCGACTATACCTATCATGCAGCCATCAATGGTAAGGCCTCACCCATCACCACACCATCGATAACACAAGCGCTCCCATCATCATTCCATCGACTGCAAGCGAGTAAATTATTGTCATCCTCGATATTTAAGAACATAAACATTGCCATCCCCGATATTCATCAATAGTCATCGTGTTGCCATCAATGGCACATGTGTCCATATCGATGGCACCATCTGATGGCAATATTTGCTTGATGACAATAACATCGAAAAATCATCGATGGCCGATCCCTAGCCTTACAACCTTTGTTGAGCGGGGGCCTCCGCGCTCTCCTGGGCCCACGCTCAAGAATGTGTAGGTCTGTCGGGGCAGTGGGTGTCGAAGAGGGGGGATAGGTCACCGGAGTCGGATCCGGCGGGCCGCGGGCGCACGGAAACTGTTCAAAACCCCTCCGTGCGGGGGTTTCCGGCGGCGCCGACCCGGAGGGTCGTCGCCGCCACATCGTGTCGCTCCTTCCGTCGCGACCGTCCTCCTTGCCGCCCAAGCTTACACCTCCCCCCGGGAGATGTAGCATGTCGACGTAGCGGCTCGCTAGTGAGCGCCCTACCATGGTGCTACTCACCAACTAGCTCGACGCCGGGTACGGACTGTTGTGAGATCCCCGTGGTTGGCACGATAATGGACACATCCGTACGTTGTACTCCGGGGGAGTCTTGGCCCTACTATCTCGCCAATAGTGGATGTACTGCGGGAGCCCGTTGCTCGGGCAGTACGGGGGTATATATACGAGATGTATCCCCAATGGGTACCGACTTTCCGGCGCGGTACTTGGTTACGGCGTTCGACTCCGGACACGGAGGTGCCGGGTTCGATTCCCGGTGATGGCATTTCCGTGTACCCGTTTGACAGGTTATGGGCCCTCCGCGTATGACGCGGGTTGCTAGGGTTTGACCGGAGTTGATCGGATGGTGTCCGTTAGGGGGAGTGTTGTGAGATCCCCGTGGTTGGCACGATAATGGACACATCCGTACGTTGTACTCCGGGGGAATCTTGGCCCTACTATCTCGCCAATAGTGGATGTACTGCGGGAGCCCGTTGCTCGGGCAGTACGGGGGTATATATACGAGATGTATCCCCAATGGGTACCGACTTTTCGGCGCGGTACTTGGTTACGGCGTTCGACTCCGGACACGGAGGTGCCGGGTTCGATTCCCGGTGATGGTATTTCCGTGTACCCGTTTGACATGTGTTGCAAGACATGGTTTTGTGTGATAATCAAGTTGCTACACAACAATGTTGGTCAAGTAGCATCGTGATAGTACGGCTGTTACTCAGCACTATAAGATGATAAGCCAATCAACAATAGAGAGGATTAGGTTGCTGATGGTGGCAAGTTGCTGAGCGTTGATATCATCTAAAGGCTCAGAATATATGTTGGCGTGTGCTCACCACAAGGTGAGTGCGTGTCCTGTGATATGCCAGGCACTTGCTGAGGGTGAGATGACATGCAGTGTCACTCACCGAGTGTAAGCATTCCGTATTGCCCCCTCAACTTTGACAGGTTATGGGCCCTCTAGCTGCTAGTTGTTGGAGTCATTTGTCTTGACTGGAACCTAGAGCTTGCTTCTCGAAGAGTGGTAGACCTTTGTGGTGTCGCACGATACGTGAGGTGCGGCTGGCTCACAAAGTGGCTGGCTCTTGCTTGTGTTTGTAGCTTTACTTCGATACCCGGCTGGTAGCGACTTGTTTGTGTCGCTTGGAGCCGGCTTCAACCCCCGAACGCCGACTCGTGTGACGTGAAGATCGGCTTGTTTTATTTTGTTATAGCTTGGCGCTTTCTGGAGTTTTATTCGCTTCCGGAGCTTGTCACCCGCCAGTTTCTTTTCTCGTGAAAGCCGATAGTGGTCCGGCTGATTTTTTGGAAAGGCATCTTACCACAAGTGTACGAGCACTCCTGTACGACGTCACTTGACCGACCTTCTGAGACTCGTTTCTGATTGCCTTGGCTGTATAGACTCCGGGAGTACAACTGCGTGTTCGGTCAGCCCTTTGTCGTCTCCTTTTCTGAGCCGTGTTGCCCGCCTCTTCACCGGTACTTGGTGCTTTTCTTGTTGGCATTATTCCTGATTTTCTGGTTCTCTTGCGAGCGCATCCGACGTGCCTGATGTGGAATCCGTGAAACTACCCAAGTTCAGTGGGGAGAGACGAGATTTTGACGTGTGGAAGAAACGTTTCCGTGCATTTGGCTTGATGCAAAAGTGGGCTCCGGCTTTGTCGTCGGATGGTGCCGCTTCCTCTCAACAACAAGTCGACATGTACTCCACATTGATTCTTGCGCTGCCGGAGGACGACCTTTCCATTATCGAGAATGTTAGCGAGGATGACAAGACCTGCGGCCACACTGCGTGGACTGCATTAGTCAATCATTATGAGGACGATGGTATTTACCGGTGTACGGAACTATTGCAGGACTTGGAGACGCCGCAAGCGGACGGCGAGAGCGGCATTCAATATCTGAACCGGTTAGTTCGACTGCAACGACAGCTTGCCCGAGTTGGGGACGTCGTCCACGACCGGCGTATCATCATGTACTTGGTGAAGGGTTTGCGCAGCAAATACCACTCCATCACCGACACGTGGGACGTACACGACCTCAGCATGGATACCGTCAAGCGTGATCTTCGTCAAAAGGGCATGCGCATCGAGAGTCGTGCGCAATCACATTCAACGGAGCCCCCAACGCCTACGGCTTTTGCAGCGTCTCATGATGACTCAACGACTGAACTTTTGAAGCTCCAAGTCTCCGAGCTCCAAGACCAACTGAAATCTCTTCAAGGAGCTGCGACTACTCGTCGTACCTCATATGGCAGAGGCGGAGCGAGAATTTTTCGTGGTGTTTGCTATGGCTGTGGTAAGAAGGGCCATCGTAGGTCCGAGTGCCCCGTCAACAACACCGGAGGTAACTCTGCGCAAGTGGACTCCCCGGTTGCTTTTCCGGCGGTCATGGACGTGACAGCCACCCCTGCAAGGCCATTCTCCGAGGCTCGACACATGTTCGAGCGCGATGGGGAAACGTGGATGTGGTTGGCCGACAGCGGCGCCAGCCATCACATGACTTGTCTGCGCCGTGACTTCTGTGAGTATCGAGCGCTCACCGACCGGCTTTGGGTGAAGGGTATCAGCGCCCGCGCTGTTGGAGTGGGCTCGGTCCGAATAATTGTGAAGGCTGAAGATTGAGAGGAGATTCCTGCCACGCTAAAGAATGTGCTCCATGTTCCTGAGCTATCCCGTCGTGCATCGTGGTCTTACCATCGGCTTTTCAGCCTCACCCAAGCTCGGCGACAAGGTCATTCTGTGGTGTTAGCTGATCCCGTAGACCACCTTCGTCTTCATGCCGGTCATGGTGGTGGCGTGGTGGTTCCGTTGTAGCGCGCGCATTTGTTGGTGTGGTTGCCGGCGCGGGTTGCTTCGTCGAATCCTACCGCTTCGGTCGCCACTGCGCCATTGGAAAAACGGTTGTGGCATTCCCGACTCGGTCACCTTGGCGAGTCGCAATTGGACGGGCTCTTGGCCACTGAGGTGGAGGGTGTGGCGTTTTCTGCGTCGGAGAAGTTGGGCTTCTGTGAGACGTGTGCTGTGTGTAAGTCGCACGTCCGCCGTATCTCTCGTGAGCCGGCTGACCGGAACGTTGGTGTCTTTGAGGTCCTCGGCTTAGACTTCTGCGGTCCTATGAGTGTTCCATCCTTGGGAGGACGGCGGTACAGCTTGTGTGCGGTTGATTTCCGGAGCCGTTTCATGCTGCATGATGCGGTCCGCTCCAAGGATGAAGCTCCCGCCTCGTTCCGTCGCATGTTGACTACCATCCGTTCTCTGGGGCACACGGTTCGTCGTCTTCGGGTGGACAATGACACGGTGTTCTTAGGTGTTGCCTTCCGAAACCTCTTGGATGAGTTCAACATCGCTGTGGAGATCACTGCCCCATACGCGCATTGGCAACATGGCCGTATTGAGCGGCAGTGGGGGACATTGGTCCCGATGGTGCAGTCAATGATCCGGCAAGCCGCGCTGCCTAAATCGTATTGGGCTCTCGCGATGGCCGCTGCGGTGCATGTCCGCAATCGTGTGCATAGTAGCGGAGCCGGCGGTGTATATTTCACCTTGGCGACCGGTAGACGAGCTGATTTGAGCTCCATGCGGGTCTTCGGCTGTCCGGCCTATGTCCACGTTGACAAGTCTCAACGCCGCAAACTTGACGATCGCGCGTGGAAGGGTGTCTTTGTGGGCTATGCTTCCGAATCACCTGCGTGGTTGGTGTACAATCCTGCTACTCGTCGGATGGTGAGCAGCCGCAACGTGGTGTTCGATGAGGCTGCAGTCCTCTCCGTGGGGGAGAGCAATGCGGAGCAACGCAATGATGATGAAGAGGACAGCATCCCGCGCACCATGTGTAGCGAAGAACCGGATACACCTTCGGGGGAGTCGCCGCTACGGGAGTCGCGGCAGCATTCCGGGTCGACGGAAGAGGAACGGGACATGCATTCGGGGGAGACTCCACGTCCAAGGTATAATCTTCGATCCGCTGCTGCACCACAGCAATGCGTACCCAGTCCAAGGTATAATCTCCGTTCAGCGGGCGCTTCGGGAGATGGATGGACTGCGGGAAGTGCCGCAGCTATTGAGTCAGCCAGCAGCCCGACCGTTCAAGAGCCGGTGTCATACAAGCAAGCGCTGAGGAGTCCCCAATCGGGGGAGTGGGAGGCAGCTATCAAGAGCGAGTACGACTCACTTGTATCTCGGAAAACCTGGACATTGGTCCCTTGTCCTGCCGGTCGCAAACTCGTAGATTCCAAGTGGGTGTTCAAGCTGAAGCGCGATGCCAATGGACAGATTGCAAGGTACAAAGCAAGACTTGTGGCTCGCGGGTTTACTCAGGAGAAGGGTGTGGACTACCACGAGACCTTCGCTCCCACAGTGAGGGTGATTTCTATTCGAACGTTGCTCGCGCTTGCTGCTTATAATGATTGGGAGGTGGAGCAGCTTGATGTGGTGACGGCATTTTTGGAGGCCGATATCGAGGAGGAAATCTACATGAGGCAGCCGGAAGGATTCCGTCACTTCGACATCAATGGAGAGGAGCGAGTGTGCTTGTTGAAGAAATCATTGTATGGCCTCAAGCAAGCGCCTAGGAGCTGGAATAAGACCATCACAGCATGGCTAGAGGAGTATGGCTTTACCCAATCCAAGGTGGATCCCGGCATTTACGTCTTCATGAGCTTTATGTCTTGGCGTTGTACGTGGACGACAGCATCATCGTCGGACCAGCGGGTAGCTTCATCGTTGGGTTCAAGTCGGCTTTCGGCGAAAGGTTCAACGTGCATGACCTCGGTCCAGTGTCTTGGTTGCTTGGCATGACAGTCGAGCGTGATCGTGGCAGCCGCACCATCAGGATTGGACAACACCAATACGTCTTAGATATGTTGGAGGGCTTCAACATGATGGGCTGCAAGCCAGTGGGCTCACCAATGGCGGTCGATGCTTTGAGCAATTGTGTGGAGACGTCGACATCAAGGTTGCCTCCCGGTCTAGTGCCGTACCAAAGCTTGATCGGCAGCTTGTTCTACGCTTCCGTAAGCACACGGCCCGACATCCCCATGGCTGTTAGCCACCTTAGTAGGTACATGTCCGACCCCTCTCAGTCACATTGGGAGCAAGCCAAGAGGGTGCTTCGCTACCTCAAGGGGACCGCAGAGTCGGTGTTGATGTACAGTGGCGCACCCTCATCACGGCTGGTAGGATGGTCAGATTCTGACTACGCGAGTGATATTGGCGAGCGGCGCTCTCGCACGGGGTATGTGTTCATGCTCAACGGTGCAGCGGTGAGTTGGAAAAGCCAGCGGCAACAAACTGTGGCGTTGTCGACAGCGGAGGCAGAGTATATGGCGCTGACTGCGGCAACTCAGGAGGCGATGTTTTTGAAGCAACTACTCCACGAGTTTCACCAAGACTCCGGGTCTCCCATCACAATTCACGAGGACAATCAGAGTTGTATTGCACTCAGCAAGAATAGCATGACGACCGGACGCAGCAAGCACATGGACGTGAGTTACCACTTCTGTCGGGAGAAGGTGGAGAGCGGAGACATCGAGGTGCAATATTGTGCGACGGAGAACATGCTTGTTGATGTGCTTACCAAGCCATTAGTGAGTGCAAGGCATAGCAAGTTGTGCAATGCCATCATGGGATTGCCTGCGTAGCAAGGGGGAGTGTTGAGAGACATGGTTTTGTGTGATAATCAAGTTGCTACACAGCAATGTTGGTCAAGTAGCATCGTGATAGTACGGCTGTGACTCAGCACTATAAGATGATAAGCCAATCAACAATAGAGAGGATTAGGTTGCTGATGGTGGCAAGTTGCTGAGCGTTAGATATCATCTAAAGGCTCAGAATATATGTTGGCGTGTGCTCACCACAAGGTGAGTGCGTGTCCTGTGATATGCAAGTGCTAGGCACTTGCTGAGGGTGAGATGACATGCAGTGTCACTCACCGAGTGTAAGCATTCCGTATTGCCCCCTCAACTTGCCCCCATTAGTTTAATTTCCGAAAAAACCCTCCGTACATGGCTTTCCGGCGGCGGCGGATCCTCATGATCGCCGCCGCCTCACATAGCCGCTCCTCCGTCTGCGACCGGCCGCCGGCCCGTGCCCTGTCTTGCCTCATCCCCCGGGAAGGTTCAACTGGCACATGGCTAGTCGACGGCCAGCGAGCGCCCTTTCCTGGCGTTGCTTCCCGGTTGGCCACCACCAGCTCCAACACCCGCCTCCCACCGCTAATCCGGCCGTACCCTCCTCGCCATCAAACGCTTCTGTAGTACATGGCCCACCCCCTTCAAGTAGGATTGTATTCAGGAGTATTAGACCGCGAAAAAATATATCGGACGGGCCGAGGGGGAGATGTTGGTGCCAGTATTGCACAGAAACCATTTTTTTTAAAGCCCTATGTACATGGCTTTCCCGACAGCAGCTGATCCTGAGGATCGAGTTGTCGGCCCTGTTACCCCCCTACCGTGCCAAGCTTGGCACGGCTACGGGGCTTCCATCGCCCACCACGAGGAGGTGAGGGGATGCCGACGGGCCTGCGAGCGCACCCCCCTCCGGGGCCGCCGCCGCTGCGCCCATGTCATGAACAATCTTGTAGGTCAGTTTCAGAATCAACATTCATGAGGATTGTGTGAACCAGAATTACTAAGCTCTACTTATGCTCGATATACTGTATTCTACCCAGTATTTTTATGGTCTTATGCACACTTACCATGCACTATTCGCCGAAGCACATTGGGGTTGTAAAGAGGAATCGTGTATGCATGGATGTGCCGCAATGCTTGTCCGGTATAAGGTTGTGGGTGGTGTGCACTAACCAACGCGTGAGGGCCAACCATAAGTGCATTGTTCTAGCCCTCGACACCCCTCAACCACCCTCTATATATAGCCGACTGCATATTCCACCACGGGCCATAACTCAATAAGATAGGACATTTTATGGGTTAAGACACGTCTGAGGCATATCACCTTGGCACGAATTGGGCAGATTCTTTGTAGTTCGTGTGACAGATATTTTTTCAAACATGTATGGTCGGTAGGCCTCAGTCTGCCTTTCACGCTCAAATAGACACTAATTCATGGACGCATTGATTAAGTAGGGCACTTGATCATGGGCGGATTGATGCGGCCGATACGGTAAACGCAGCATGATGGATCCCATGAATATATCAATGCGTTGTGCGTAAGCTTACATCGTACTAGGCTAAAATAGGTCCAGCCTAGCTAGCTATCGCCAGCTCTCGCGTGGTTCTCGAGACATGCGCTAGGGATATCATAACTATAAAAACGAACTTGCGACGCGGCTTGTATGCCTCAGGAATTCACACCCTAGTAGCATGTCGTGTAGCAAATTAAATTAGCTGTGCGTAATGTACGTACCGGGAGGCACTAGTAGAACAACACTTTACAACATCCTCGAGCTAAATTGCAATGGCGACGTGACCGATGCACGTCCTTCCTATGGAGAGGGACGGACCAAAATAGTAGCGAGTACCTATACAATGTCATGTAATGTATTGTTATGTGACAATATTCGCCACAATTGCACCCTACACCTCTTGACATATCAATGAGGCTGGCCGAGAGGCCAACATCTGCGGTAGTCTTGGCTGCTTTACGAAAACAATTAATGGGACTCGGGAATGCGCTTTGGGTGAGCGTACATGGCGTTTATGTATGCTTGAGTCTTTGTAAACGCGCGCCATTGGGGCGTCTCCAGAAATTTACATAACGCCTTTGCACGGTGTACCTCGTCCAACCTGTGTCTTGCAAGTGGAATGTTGTCATCGATAAAATGCGCGCCATGAACAGTAAATATTCCCCACGTAGACCAATCAACGGCTTGTTGCGTACAACAAAGCTTTGGGAGACGTCGAATTTTTTATCGTCGTCTTCGGGCGTCGCAACCGGGACATCATTGTTGAGTGAAGCACAAGAGCATGGTGTTAGACTATTGTTTATGTGAAACACCGGGTGTAAGCGAGCTATCGATGGTAGCCGCAGTTTGTAACGGTGCTTCTCAATATTATGCTCATCGACAATAAAAGGTCCGAGCTGTCGATAACGTAGCTCCAGATCAGGCTGCCCTAGCAAGAAGAGGTTATTTCTAACTACAACCACCTTGTCTCCTTGAACGGCGTGCGGGGCTGTCGACGGTTACGAACGAGCGTGAATCTCATCCTTGTGCAACAACAACACCGAGCGCACTAGAGCGTGTACTCATGTAACAATTGTAAGCGCACAGTAGCGTCTTGCGATACTGAGGATGAAGGTCGCATGTTGAACAACATGTCAAGGGGCTCATCAAAAGAAAAGCCAAAGCTAGCCTCAAAGGGAGTGCGATGATGTGCTCAATTCGGAGCCCACGAGAGGCGTTCTACGCAAATTCCATTTGAGGTAACAAGGTTGCCCAGTCGGATCCATCGCAGTAATTGTTGAAATGTGTTGTTGACGCGCTCCGTTAGTAGGCCGTCCGTATTCTCCGGGTGTCGGCTAGAAGACGTGTTGTGCCGCGTTCCGAGGTGTTTCCAAAGTGTTCGCCAAAAGCAACTCACGAATTTTGGGTCGTGATCACTCACGAGCACTCGAGGCAGTCCATATAATCTTTAGACTCCAATACTACTCCATGTTAGAACAATCTCGCAGCTTATTCTATTGTTACGCTCTATATACGCCGCAGAAAATGGGCCATTCGAGGAAGATGATCGACCACAATATGCACAACACGGTCAATCAAAGCCATTGCTTACAAGCAAGTGTGTCAAGTAGCTAAGCCCAAATATGTGTCAGCGTTTGGGTGGAACACGCTAAGGGTAAAGAGTCGCAGCCATCTTTGGTTGAATCTTAGTTAGGCCGTCAACACACGACGCAGTACTCACAAAAATATTTTACATCTTGGTGAATTCGTTTCCACTAGTATCTGTCAAGCGCTTTGGCCAGCATGATGGCGGCGATGACGTCCACCGGACGCAGTGAGCGGCGCCATTTGCTCTCGTCGCGCGTCTTGACCAGGGCGAACAGTCGAAAATTTGAATTACAGACACCGCTAATGAGCTTGAAGTGCGCATATTCTGTCATTAGCTGAGACGTGTGCGTCCACTCGAACGCGCGACTCTTCATCGATCGTCGCGCGGCAGGTGGTCCCCATCCTGAAGTTCATATTTAACCCCTTATTCGTCACAAATAATGTACGCGGATCTTACCAAATTAGATGTATATCTAAATAGATGTTAAAGATTTTTTTTCAAAATGTCCTCAGGTGGTTGGATCGCCATGTGTTGTCGTCGCGCGTCTTGACCAGCGCGTACGGTGGACTTGTTGAATTTATAGACACCGCTACTGACCATGCATTTCGCATATTGATATTTAAAGCGCGTGCGGCCATTCGAACGCCCGTTTATTCATCGATCGCCAACATCAGATATTCCTCATCCTGAACTTCAAACTTAACCCCTCCTTACTTGTGAATCATTGATGAAGCTCATGCCGAATTTGCGTATTTAAATTGAAATGTAAGACTTTTTCACAAACATGTCTTGCAAGGAGGTTGGATCGCCCCGCGCCGCCGGTATTATTCAAGATGGATGGCATTTGCAACAACAACAATCACTCAGCACGGGGTGCCAAAAGGCGCAGGCCGGACGGCCATGACGGTAAGCGAAGCTAATTGTTGAACAACAATCGATCGATTAATTGCGTTACGGGGCGCGGTTGACGTGGCCGGATACTAATGCGATCGTTCGTTGTTAGTTTTTGGAATATATCGAGTGACACCTTCGAGTCGTTAATTCAATTACTTCGAACTGCCATCGCTGCTACCGGTGTCGACGACGCCTCCAACCCTCCGCGGACCATCGACCATATGCCGTCATCACCTGCTACCGGCTTCGTGGCCTCTAGCCGTGTCGACCAGGGGGTTGCCTCGAACGGGCGGCAGCCTCCCGAGGGACGATCACCTCCAACTCTCACCGGCGCGGCTCCGCATCTACGCGTGGAGCAATTGCTTCAACTGGTGATCATGGAGGGGGTCGCCATGAACTCGAAGCTAGAGCGCCTAGAGAAAGAGAATCTCTACCTTATAAGACAGAGCGGAAAAGCTTGATGTCGAAGCTTGGAAATCAGCGGCGCTACCTATAGGAGGTCCAAGCGGTCCATAAGCAGCGGCTCGACGCTAGCAATGAAGCAGCCAAGGCATCCGGGGACATGGCTAAGCAGTTGGCGGAAACGGTCGACTCCCTCAGCAAACAATTGGAAGATGCTCTGAAGGACTTGAAAGCGGTTGAAGACACCATAAAAGCGTCGTCGCGCGTTCCTCGGCGGAGGATCAACTACGACAAGCCGAGTCGCTGGACGCTTGCCACGTGCATCGCCAATCACTAGGACGATATTGCTGCCGACCTATTTATTCACGCGGGCCTCAGCACTAGAGAGTACGAAAAGGTGGCGAACCTCATTAGCTCCGTTCAAAAGGACATGCGGTTGGTCAGAGCAAGGCTGACGTACGGCACTGGCTTCCCCAAGCTCGCCTCCCTTGTCATCAGCAGTCATCAGCAGACGGTTACACAACCTGCTGACAAGTCTAGGCATGGACAAAGGAATCCTTAAAGCCGCCATGAGTGACGCGAAGGCTCTATTAATCTCTACAGCGAGAACCGACAAATTTTAGTCGTTTGCGGCACAACCGACTAAAATTAGTCGGTTGTGCTTTTGGTCGTTTTCTCCCACCATTTCCCAGAGCTTGATTACCACGAACCATGGTAAGATTCTTTACAAAAAATGTAGTTCAGGAAAATTTGCCGCTCTTCAAATTATTTACTAGTGAGAAACGGGCATCTTGTTGAACATGGGTGATCCGTGTAGCATCGCGACCTGATTGAACAAACAGTTTCTGCCGCACCGCTTTCAACGACGCTTAGTGTTTAATGTCTAGCCCAACCCTTTCCTCGGGCTGCGATGTTTATGTCCGAGACACATACATCGATATAGAGGGGGGGCCTAGGTATTCTCGACGGCAGTATTTCGCCAAGTGGCGCACACCACGGGTGGTGATGTGGTGCGCCCGGATTCGGTTGCTGATTAGCGGGTGTTCCTTTTTCTGGCCGAACGCTACGCCTACGGACTCTCATTAGAGGACCTGCGCCATGAGGCTACCTCATGCCCCCAAAATGGGCACGAGCAGTCTCCAGGGTGATAAGACCTTAGTTTTCAGGTCATCAGCGACAGTTTCGCTGCAAGCGAGTCGGATTGTCCAGTATGTGTATAGGACGTGCTCGTCGGAAACTCGCCCTGAAATTATCGGCGTCGGGATCCGCAAGACATGCCGTGGAGAGCAGCGACTCTATCGCTCCTTATTTAGCTGTGAACGACATGAACACGCTTCAAATGCGTATAAGAAACCAACGTGATCCAGTGGAGCAGCGTGGTGAATGGTGTCCCGGCCATGTGTGCTGCGGATATGCACATCCTGAGTACGCCATCTCTCAAGCGGCACCCGCAGCGTGTATGTCACCCTGCCGACAAGGTTAGGCCAGCACTGCCCGTCAAAATTTCAAATAACCTCTCTGGAAGCACACCTTTCACCTCATTAAACGTTCGCTGACGAGTCGATTTATTTTTGCAGGTTGTTGAGAGCCTCACCGCGGCGATACGCTGTGTTGTTTTGCAGTGGCAATACCCACGCTCGCAGCACCGGCAGCGACTTCGGATGCCGCCAACAATGACAGCATTATCGCACGCAGGGACAACATATGCATTTTCAAGAAGCCGCAGTCCGTTACAAGAATGGAACCATTGCCTCTTGGGACGTTGAAACTAAGAAAGAGTCATTCGCTGGGCTTTGCTGTCGGTGTCTGTGGGATCGAAGTTGCGTGTCAATTTGAGGTAAGGAATGCAACTGCAATGAGTGGAACCAATAGCACCCGAGCAAGGTGACAACATCGATCAATAGCATGGTGACTTGCAGGTGTTTTACGTTGCACGTGCATGTTATGGCGGAGGGGGAAGCGGAGTGTGCACTACGCAAAGATAGAAGTGACACACATTAAAAAACAGTGTATTCATGTGCGTAGCCAACTAGCTAGATGTTGTATGTGTAAGAAACAATCCAACAAAAGTCATCTCTCAAAGGGCATGTATATACTATTGAACCATGCAAACACAGTTAGTGTGGAAAATAACGTACGCAAACGTAGTTATAGTCACAGTCCCGCAAACGGAACAGTTACGGCGACAACCAGACTACATGCGTGGTGTTGGGACAACAGAAGTGAGAGAGTTGTAGCCTAGCGACAGCTCTGTACCGAGTCAAACAGTTTATCGGTATGTCCGATCTAGACATGTACTAATAATATCTAGAGTAGCTTACAGTAGCTATCTGCAACTAATACGTATACGGTATTACTTACAACATATACAAGGGGTGCATTATAACGTTTCAATGGACATGTATCATGGGCAGCATAGCTCCCATGTGCATTTGCATGTCGCATATTGGGCAAATCATTTATGGTAATGCATACGGTTGGGTTGCCACGAACGAGTGAGCAATGTGTTGCAGCCTTTAGGATGGAGAAATCTCGCAGCGACGAGGTCACTCCGACACATTTGAGGCTTATCATATAGCCCAGATGTGATGACATACGTTTGCTAGCAGTTGGTGGACAATGAGATGGAATTTGAAGCGACGCAGTGTACAAATTATAATATTACATTTCAAAGCATAGTTTAAAATCCCCTGTTTAGCACAATGGACTAAAATTAGTCGGCTGTGCTTTCCCTTCATTAAACAATCAAGACATGCACAAAAAATCTCAATCTTCTCAAGATGCACACTCAACCCACTGTTGAAATCGGTGGAACGCGCCCTTTCAATAGGTTGCGGTGTATTTGTTGACAGTAATAGTTTCAAGATGTACAACTTGGAATTTCATATTTTGCCTTTGCGAGCGGTCATTTTCCAATATGGAGGGTCATATTCAGGTCCAAAAATGCTCACTTGTCTGCTGAGCTTGTTTTGGCTTGATTTTCATTCTAGAGAAAGTTTGGAGTGTTGTCAGCAAAGGGTTGGCTGGATTATCAAAATCTTCAAATCTATGAAGAGTACCATCGGTAACTACACAAGGTGCACAATCGACTAATTTTAGTCGGTTGTGGCGCCCGCCGGCGGCGCAGCGGCGGCGGCCCCGGAGGGGGGTGCGCTCGCAGGCCCGTCGGCACCTACCTCTACCTACACGCGGTGGGCGCTGGTAACCCCATAGCCGTGCCAGGCCTGGCACGGTAGGGGGCTAAACGAGGTACCGGCAGCTGCGATCCGCGGAATCAACAACTGTCGGAAAGCCATGTACGGAGGGTTTTGGAAAAACGTAATATCCGTACACCAACACATGGATCTCCCGCTCAGCCAGTCCGATATGTCTTTCCGCGACTAAATACTCGCAGATACTCTTCCGACGATGGGGCGGGGGCGGCGTTTGCGAAATATTTTTTGGCGAAGAGGGGTACGGACGGATCAGCGGAGGGACGAAGGTGTTGGAGCTGGCGGCGGACAGCAAGGAAGCAGCGCTAGGGACGGCGCTCGCTAGCAGTCGCCAGCCCTGCGAGCGCCTCAGATCTCCCCTGGGGGCGAGGCCTGAGGCTACGCAAGACGGTGGTTGGTCGCAGCCGGAGGAGCGGCACGGTCTGGCGGCGGCGGTCCTTAGGACCACCCGCCGCCGGAAAAGCCCGGTACGGGAGGTTTTTGGAAAAATTCCCGTACCCACCATCTTTTGAGGACCGGCGACTCGATCCCTGTGTTCTTCCAACCCCTTCCCTAGTCGGTACCCAGTTATCGATAGGTTGCCTCAGGCAGTGTGCCTAGGGTTATCGTAACGGCACACTGCTCGTAAAGGCGGCCCCCTAACAACGTAAACCACTGGGGGAGGGCACGGACGGCCACAGCGCGATCAGATAGGTGTTGGAGACATACGGGAAAAGGACAGGGGACAGGATAAAATCTGGCTCGGGGGCAGGAGAGCCAGCCGGACACCGTCTGCAGCCTAGTTCTTTTCTCTTCTCAGCCCCCGAAGGAGGAGAGAAGACTCGGCTAGGTGGCGAGCTGCGTCGAGAGGAGCAGCTAATACCTCGGGCGGGGTTGAGCACGGATCGAGGCGGGACCGACGACGACCTTTGCGAGGGGGGTTTTTTACCTGCCTTTCCCCCCAAGCTCCGGCACGACCGGAGTCGCACAGGAGCCGAGGTCGACCAGGCAGGTTCGCCTCGACCAGCTCAAGCTGGACAGCTCTGCTGATAAGCGACCCCGCAGCGGCTGGAGCAGGCCGCGTATCGTGGAGACTAGCGACATTTTATATTTCATACCTGTATGCAGACAGTACTTGTTTATGAGTATGTTTTAGACGGTATCGTTACTGCCACTGGAGAGGTTGGGATTAGTGGTTCACGGTCTACCTCAGTCTACTAAGTCCTGTATGGCATAGCATAAGGGGGGGCCCAGAGACAGCAGCCGGTTTATACTGGTATTGTTGTAAACAATTTCAATTTCAATAGTCGGTTGTGTCTGGTTGTAGAGATTAACATCGCGCATTCGGTGGCTAGTTGCGAACGGGCGGGACTTTATTATTCTTGGGACCGACAACCAGGTGTAAGTTCAGCTTCTCGGGGACGCATGTGGCATCTTCGAAAAGAACAAAGTACTAGGGACGTCCCTCGTCTTGAAGACAATTTACAATAACTCTTGTGGGGATGCGGACGCCCATGTGGACGAGATTCTGCATAAGTGCGGAGTCATCATCGTCGAGAACTGCTATATTTTGGGGTTTTTCCTGGGGGACGACAAGTACAAGGACATCGTAGAGAAGACACTGCAACATGCGGCAATGGTTTCGGAGCTGATGTCTGACGAGGGACTAAAGGTGGATGGCGTGAAGTACACTTTCAAAGTGACTTTTGGAGGTATATTGGGTGATGTTGGGTTGGCTATGTGTCTTTTGTCGATGTTGTGTGCATTATTAAGTTGTTTTCTCACATTAACTGCAAATTCGTCCTCCTATTCGACCGTCGTGCACCCAAAATGATACTTTCTAATAAGAGCGCATGACGTTTCATGTTAGTTGTTGTGGAAGTCATGCCTCCATGACGCTGTCCTGTCTGGTTGTGCGTTTCAAGTTTAATTTTGATTTCTTTGTTAATGTGTGTTTTCTGTCGATGTTATATGCATTATTAAGTTGCTTTCTCACATTTGCTGCAAATTCGTCTTGCTATTCGACCGTCGTGCAGCGGAAGTGATACTTTTTCATAAGAGCGCATGACGTTTCATGTTAGTTGGTGTGAAAGTCATGCCTCCATGACGCTGTCTTGTCTGGTTGTGCGTTTCAAGTTTATTTTGATTTGTCTGTAAATGTGTGTTTTCTGCCGATTTTATGTGCATTATTAAGTTGTTTTCTCACATTAGCTGCAAATTCGTCATGCTGTTCGACCGTCGTGCAGCTGAAATGATACTTTATAATAAGAGCGCATGACGTTACATGTTAGTTGATGTGGAAGTAATGCCTCCATGACGCTGTCATGTCTGGTTGTGCGTTTCAAGTTTAATTTTGATTTGTCTGTTAATGTGTGCTTTCTGTCGATTTTATGTGCATTATTAAGTTGCTTTCTAACATTAGCTGCAAATTCGTCCTGCTATTCGACCGTCGTGCACCCGAAATGATACTTTCTATTAAGAGCGCATGACGTTACATGTTAGTCGGTGTGGAAGTCATGCCTCCATGCCGCTGTCATGTCTAGTTGTGCGTTTCAAGTTTATTTCGATTTGTCTGATAATGTGTGTTTTCTGACATGCGAATTGAAGTTCTTGAACAACATCCTTGGGCTAAATGGGTGCTTTAGCAGCTTTCCATGTATCTACTGTAAGGTATTGAGAGATCTTTTGCATTTGTATATACATGGCAGAACAAGTCTTCGTCAACGTGCGCACCTATCAAGATCTAGTTGTTGAGAACGGACAACCTCATAATTACAGGGCGCCCCGTCAACTTAGAGATGGACGCAGCAAGGCATGTACAGAGAGGAATGCTGCCATGATCCAGGGGTGTAAAGACTACTTGGACAATCTACCGCCAGACCACGATGAAATCCTTCGCCGAGGTCTGCTCGCAGAGGGGGCAAGGCTGGCCGAGGACGAGACACCATACACCGAGGAAAGGGACCATGACATGGACTCATTTGTTTCAGACAACGACGATGAAGAAGACCCACACATGACAAAAGGACCTAGGTATGCACCATAGCTATGCCTATTACCTTTTGCCAACTTTGTGAATTACATGGCGATTGTATTGCTACAAATACGATGAGCGCTAATTGTTTCGAAACTTTTTAAATTACACACTTCACATATTTTAGTATAATAAATATTTGGTCTCAACTGCATGTGCATATGCTACACCAAAGTTTGTGCCTCTGCCTTCACATCAAACCGTCGAGCATTGCTATTACTATGTAGTAGAATTAACAATGATGGTGCATTTCTACAAACAAGATGCTGTGCGATGATGTCGTATGCATACCTATAAATCAGACGGTCCATCTCTGTAAAGTCAAAATGTGTTACATAGTATTGTATCACAAATGCATTTGTTGCTTAGTAAAATGTTAATTCATCAACACCATCTACATTATGTCTTTGCTACAACTAGTCACTTGGTGCATGTGCTCTTGCCTCGCCTGAAATTTTGCTCCTCCCCTGACATCAAATCGCGCACTGCTAGTTAATGATATGCATGAGAATTAGGATGCATTCCATCCACAGCTACAAACATGATGGTCATGAGTGAGACGATGCAATATAATGTATCAATAAATTTACAATGCCCCGTATGCATCAGCGGTCCATTCACAAAAAAAAATAAAAAATGATATATTACATGTTCACTTGGTAAGGTCATCTATAACTAGTTTTACTAATTTAGCGCCGCGACTGTTCAAGTCCTCTAGTCGCCTAGCCTTGTTGGTCGCAGCACGATTTGGATCCTGTCTATAACGTCTACGTGCAGCCTTGTATGGCTCTACCTCCACTCCCCGCCCTAGAGCTTGCAGCTACCGTGCCCCAGCTGACAAGAATGAGGGGGGGCTATTGCGCCGCTGCGCATGCACCGCGATGATGGGATGCCAATTGGCATCCCCTCATTACCTGCCGGGGCGACATATTGCACGGTATCTGCCCCAGCATGCGGCGCGCACACCAGACATGACTTGCATCCGTCAATCTGCACCGGCTCCTTTCCTACGCTTCCTGCCAATGCCACTTCTGCGGCTTGTGCCCCCACCGACCCCATCACTATGCCACCTTCTCCCTTTAACTCACTTGGAGAATGGTAGGAGGAGATGCCCATATCCTCAGCCGACAACTCTGCTGCGTCATACCCCCCCGCCTTCCAAGCCACCAAGGTAGCACTCAACACTTCCCGCGTAGTTCCTCTTGCCCTTTGCCTACGGGCAAGGGCCCGCTCCTCACGCGCAACAGCACCCCGGGGACGTGAATGCCTAGATATCAAAACACATAGAAAGGTGAGATGTATTGTTCTCAAGTCATTTGTATGGCCAAAACTTTGGTAACAATAATAATATACTAACATGAATCACAATTATAAAACACAAGCGACAAGTGTTTACCTAAATGCTGAGGGGACCGACATGTTTTGCTATACGTGAGCTTAGGGTCCTCACGTTTGTAGCCGGCGCGCTCGGGCAGGAGCATCACCTCGGGGATTACCCAAGATGTAATTGCCCTCCTTATCGGCTTCCGGAAATAACGCTTAATCTCCTCGTGAAGCACAAGGTTTTTCAAGAGTAAATTCACGTATGCCTGCAT
>JAPMLY010001839.1:52500-72500 GCA_026401115.1 Tetraselmis chui | reverse complement strand
AATGAGAGTGGGGAGGAGGGGGTGGCCATGGAGTGGAGGAGGTCCAGGTAGAAGCTTTTGCTAATGAAATGTAACCATCAATTACATTTGATGAATCGAACAACACAAACGTCAAACACACAATAATTACATTTGATATCTGCAACTATGCAATGTTGCTAGAGCTGCGTAGCCACAGAAGCATATTCGCGCGGTCTAGCCATGCATGGTGCTCTACAAGGAGTTTCCTGACGCTCTCATACCCAGCTTCCATCACGGGTTGCACGGTCCAGAAGAGCGAGCCCGTCGAAGTAAAGTCGCCGTTTGCATCACGACGAACTCGAGAACCATAGCTAGACACAATGTTGCGGTAATGCTATGTTAGTAGTGCATACCGAACAGTGGGGAATTAGTATATTGATGTTCCATATTACTTGTGTGTGTGTGTGTGTGTGTGTGTGTGTGTGTGTGTGTGTGTGTGTGTGTGTGTGTGTGTGTTTGTTTGTCTGTGTATGTGTCTGTTTGTCTGTGTGCGCGTGTCTGTCTGTGCTTGTTTGTCTGTGTGTGCGTATCTGTCGATGTCTATTTGTCTGTGTGTGCGTGTCAGTCTTTGTCTGATTGTCTGTGTGTGCCTGTCTGTCGGTGTCTGTCTGTGTCTGTTTGTCTGTGTGTGCGTGTCTGTCTGTGTCTGTTTATCTGTGTGTGTGCGTGTCTGTCCGTGTCTATATGTGTCTGCTTGTCTGTATGTGCGTGTCTGTCCGTGTGTGTCTGTGTGTGTGTGTGTGTGTTTGTATGTGCGTGCGTGTGCGTTTGCGCGCGCGCGCGCGTGTGTGTGTGTGTGTGTGTGTGTGTGTGTGTGTGTGTGTGTGTGTGGTGTTCCTGTATGTTTGAGTGCGCGAGTTGGAGCACCGTATGCACCGTCGCAGAAGAGGGGGGGGGGGGCATGACTGCGTTGTGTTTACTCCACGAGCTTTCTTCTTTCCTCGTTGTAATCGCTCAAGAATATCGCACAAGTCAGCCATGTCATGCGCTAACCAATGGTCATCTTCACATCCTAAATCTGACATGCCGTCCCAATCCATTAAAATGTTATGCAAGATACAACATGTTTTAAAAAGTGAATTTATTGAGCTCTCCTTGTTGAATAGTATGGGTGTCCTTAAAATTCAGAATCGTGTTTTCAAGATTCCGAACAAGTCCTCCACATCCTTCCAGCAGCACCCCTTGTCTTATTCTTGCGGCCCGGCATGTCGTCGCTGAATCTGCCAGAGTCGTAGGCGGCTTCCACTATGTCCTTACACAACTCGAAAGGAACTCGGAAAGTCCGCCGGAAGTCCTTGTACATGGTGCTGTCTACTTCGCCCGCCCACCTGTCAGTTGTTTTGGGGTACTCGGTCTCGTACATACACGGCGACTCCTTTGTACGCAACCGCCATGCCTTGATGCCTTTCAACCACGCCCTCCTGGGTTCGCCCTTCATCTTTCCGGGGCGACGTCCTCCACGGCCACCTTGAGGCAACGCTCGCCCTTTAGCCACTTCCGCACGCTGCTGTGAACGACGCCTTCTCAAGAACCAGTACGCTGCGGTAGCGGCCGCGAGCGGAGCTGCTTGCAAAGAGCTCTCGACGGACGGGTCCGTACCCATCACCACATCTGGCGCGGGTGGAACGGCATTCACGAGTGCCGCCAAACCGAAAAGCAGGGCCACGGCCCCTACAAGCGTGATGCGCCTCATGTTCAACATCGTGGAACGGACGCGGACGCGGGTGCGGGTAGATGCGTGAGAAGGTGTGTGCGGGCGCGATGGCTGCGGAGAAAAGGCCGTAGAAGCCCGATATAAAGCCCGTCTGTAGTGCGGTCCGAGCCGTGTACCGGCCTTATTAGAATACCGAAAAGCGCGCGGAACACGGCTCGTGATATTTTCGTCCCGCGAGCCGTGTACCGGCCGAGCCGTGTTCCTACGAGCCGTGTACTTTTTTCTTATTTGAATAAAATATTACTGGCGACACATACTATCACCGCCGCCGCCACCGCATACGTATGTGCGGCTGAGCTTGGGTCCGGAGCCCGCGAGCACGGAACTTGGTAGCGGTGAGCGTGACGCCTGCCCGCCTATCCGTGTTTGCTTCTGTCTCGGCGCTCTCCTTCGCTGCGGCATCGCGCGGTACCCATACATACAGTTTTCTTTTTTATCGTCCGCGGTAACTCGCCGTGAACGGCTCCGGTGCGCTTTATTTGTACCATCGCCAGCGTGACCCTCGAGGGATCTTTTATTCGTCGCTCGACCCGCGACCGGGTACAATTGCCCGTACCGCCCCTATTTTCCTCGAGATTGTTGGCCGCTACCAGTACCGCTACAACTTTCGCCCGCGCGTGGTCATCCCCCTTCAGCAAGGCTCAAGGCATCGGTACGCGTCATCGCTATCCTTGTACGTGTACTACAACTTTAGTACTTCTCTCAGCCAGCTAACTTCATTCTAATCACTACCCGTACTCGGAGCCCGCTATTTGCAAGGTCATCCTTTATTGCTTGGCGCACCACTATTGTACGGCGTTGTATGACGGAGTTTCCATCCGACTATTGCGGTGATTGGTACCCTGGTACCAAATAACTTTTTGCTTTTTTCTTGAGCATCTCCATCGCGGGCTTCAAGGCTCCCCACTACAAGCAACGCGAGTTTAGAGGCGCGAAGGACCGGCATCGAGGAGCCCACCACGTCGACGGCGAATCTTCCCTCCAAGGCACGCCACAACGCCACCTCGGGCGACTTCCGGTATAGTTCAAGCCACATACCCCCCCCCCCCCCCCCCCCCCCCCCCCCCCCCCCCTCCTCTTCGACCTTGCGTGCTCTACTTATTTTAAGACGCGACACACGTGCCACCCCGGATGGCCGCCGCGGCGACCCGGCCGGGACATAGTCATCGGCGTCCTCCACCGCTACCTTTAGGCCGGTCGCCCGGCGGTGGGGCCGGGTCGTGCCCTATGGCCCCCACCCCGGGTGACCTTCCGACATCATCACCTAATGCTCAAGCGCTTTCGCACGCCTTACGCCCTGGCAATACTCCGTCTTGGTTTTTACCCCCCTCTCCAACAATGCGCTCCCCCGCTCCTTTGAGGTGCGTTGGTTACTCCGCGTGGTTCCCGACCATGCAAGCGTTATGCGCCCATCTAAATTCCCCCGGAACAACGTGCACTTTCGCGCTCGACAATTGCCCAGTTGTGGATGCCGATCGCCACCTTCTCGCGCCGTGCACTTTTTGCGGACGATAATTTCGGAGCAGTGGCCTTAGTAGACACCAACATTTTTGCTCTCGCCGCAATACTACGCCCTCCCAACCGCTGGCATGCGGTGCTTCGCTTCCGCGCGGTCGGCCGTCCCCGCCGCACCCCATGCCCTCAATGCCTTGGTTTCCGGTTTGTTCGGCGTTTCTAGCCCCCCGTCACCCGAAGGCGCTCTCCGCCATGCTGAAAATACCAAGTTAGAGAAGTACTCGGAAGGGGTGAGGAGTCGCCCCGACATCCGTTTCATTCCCTTTGCATGCACGGAATTTGGTACTCTCGGCGGCCACGCCACGGCTTTCTTGACGGAGCTAGCCAAGCAGGCAGCCGCATCTAAAGGGATGCATGTGGGCAAGTTGTTGGCCTCCTAGCGTTGAAAGGTCTCTCTCGCCGTCCACGTTGCTCATGCGGACAACGTCTTGCGCGGTTTGTCCGCCGGTGCAGACGGGGTGGAGGCCGTTTCTTCCTCGGTTGGGATGCCTTCTCCTGCCACGGCGCTCTTCATCACCCGCGCCATGGGCCGCAAGCGTCCCCGTGCTTCCTCGAGTGGCGCGTGAGGCGCCACTTGTCGCCTCCACGTGTTGCATTCTCGGCGTGGCCTAGGAGTTTCCTTAGTTTGATATGCTAGGTTTGTGCACAGTGTAGTGCTTTCCTTTGCCGTGCTTTGGATTCCGTGATCCTCTTGTCACTCTTGCCCTTTTGTTTCCCCTCCCACTTTCCTTGTCCGTGCTCATCTGGTTCTTCTTGTAAACACTCCACGATACAGATCATGTGAGATCACCTCTACCGTCTTATCGAATATTATCGGAAATGCTCGAGGAACTATCTTGAAGTGTCCAACCACCCAAAGGATTTGCTGCTAGTAACTATGTGCCGCCTGAAAAAATACGGCGATGCAGTGGTACTGCCGTGATGACAATAAAAGAGTCACTGAATATCTCTAATATAAATGTAATGTACCAATTAGAGGAAATAATAATGCTAGATACTGGCACTCAGACAAGAGGGCTTGGACATGACACCCCATAGGGAAGACAAGATGTGTATCTTCCATGGCGTCGATGAGGCAGTGAGCGTATTGTGCCGACACGTGCTCGAGTCGGGGCCCCGGGCTAGGTTAATGAGGTTTGTATACGTCTCGCAATTTGAAGGCACGCAAAGCCATTCCACGGGGAGGGTAGACCACTAGGCTTGGGAAGGGGGGGGTGCTGTGGCCTCATATTATTTGCATGCCTCGTCTGTCGCAGCGTAGAGAGTTTTCTCGACGTCTAGAAGTTGGGCGTTGACGTCGTCCCAAAGTTGTGCCAGAGCGGAGAGGAGAAGGTCTTTGACTTGATAGCTGTTGAGGCCTTGGAGTTCGGGGCCCGATAGCGAGATGTGGTGTCCCCCTTTCTCGGCGTCGTTCTTGTTGGGGGGGCCTTGTATAGAGGTCTCGCAGGGGCTGCCTTCGTGGTCGGTTAAGACCCGGCCGTGATCGTGGGAGTGGTTTTGGAGAAGGAGAAGTTCTTTGGCTGAAAGTTGCGGTTGAGGCGGATGAGTATTGTGCCGGTAGTCTGGGGAAAGAGGGGGAGTTAAGGCGTCCGTCGGGTGTCTTGGGTGCGAGGTGATTGAGCCGGGAGCATATACGAACGTTGACGGGGAGTAGCTTGACTCCCCATCGCATGTTAGCTTTCTCGATAATTTTGTTAGTGGTGGTGGTGGAAACTGCCTTGGTGAGCGCGATCATAGGGCGGGTTAGCTTGCTGAGTTTGAGTATCACAGGGTCGGCCGTTGTATTCCCGGAAACGTCTCCGTATACTGCCATGTGAGATGGTTGTGCGGGGGCGGGGAACGACAAGACTGGTGAGATGGCGTGCCCAGTTGGAAAGTTTGTGTAGGTGTTGAGGGCTGGATGGGCTGGCGGGGTAGGAGGTGGAACGCGTACAATCGAGGCGCAGGTAGCGGTTGGCTGGGTCGCGGGCTTGGGATCCGCTGCCTCCGGAGGGTTGGGCAATGGCTGCGTCGGGGCTGTCGCAGTAGTAGGTCGGTGTTGTCTTGGGGGGGTTCGTAGGTGCAATTGGATGAGTTGGTCTTCGGCGGCGGTGGCAGGATCCATGGTGTGTGTTGCGGAGGGCGAGTATAGGTGAAGCGTCAAATTCAAGCAAGAGCGCGCTTTGTCCAGAAGGTACTCCGTTTGAGCTGAAATTCGGGCGAGTAGAGTCTCCGGGGGAGAGGAAGGTATTGGCGAGAGTAATTATATGGTTTTGTGTGAGTGTGGCCGTGAGGGACGACCTCTTGGGAGGGGGACGGCCGGGGAGTACGGATCGAGGTAATATTGAGCGGGTGAGGGTCGAGAAAGCTCGGCCTAAGAGAGGAGTCGAGGAAGCGTTTGGAGCATGGTAGGAGCTGGAGTAGAGGTTGGCGGGCGGCGAAGAGTGGCGTGAGAGCGGGTTGGGTGCCCCCGTGCCCGTGGGGGCGGTGATGACAGGTCGCATAGGGCGTTTATGTGCAAAAAATCCACAGGAAAGCTAGATTCCCGCGGAAAATCAATACTCTGCTATTAAAAAATAAAATTGAAATTGTATTACAACAATATCGGCAAAATGGTCCGGCTGTTGTCTAACGGCCATCGTAACTCTTCCATTTAGGACACTTAGGTGAACGCTTGTAACTCTTCGACTAGGTACACACACCTATCGACACACCTATTTGCAATGTGCGCCGACGTCTCTCTAGTCCAATATAGCTCCCGCGTGATTTCGTATTTCGGTCTTGCCGGAGAAAGGAAGGGAAAGGCTAGCGAAGGAAACCCTCCTCACGCGGTCGCTCGTGGATTCCGCCGTCGCATCCCGTAAGCTTCGCCCCAAGGTCGTAGCCGCTCCTCCCGTCGCAACTTTTCCTCGAGTCCCGTCTAGAAACAAACCCTCCTCACGCGGTCGCTCGTCGATACCGCCGTCGCATTCCGTAAGCCCCGCCCCAAGGTCGTAGCCGCTCCTCCCGTCGCAACTTTTCCTCGAGTCCCGTCTAGAAAAAACCCCCTCCTCACGCGGTCGCTCGTCGATACCGCCGTCGCATCCCGTAAGCCCCGCCCTAAGGTCGTAGCCGCTCCTCCCGTCGCAACTTTTCCTCGAGGCCCGTCGAGACCCCCCGTCACCTCGAGGGCATGTGGGGGGACCAAGACTACCCAAAAAGAATAAGCTAGCGCTCCCGCTGCCGCGCTGAAAAGTTTTTCCGGCCCTTTCCCATGTTTTTTCTGTGTTGGTACCCGAGTACATGTCTAGAAAATCAGCCAGAGGTCCAAAAAATATTTACACGGAGGTCGTGCCGGTCCCACAAGGGGGCCGGGTGTGGTGACTAGAGAAGTATGGAGAGAGAGATGGCTGCCGGCGAAGGCACCGGCATGGCCGGCCGACCGCCACTAATAGGGAATAGAGTACCGCTCATAACATAACACTTAGTACTACGATGACAAATAGCTACCTTGTACATAAGCACTAGGCAACGGGATGCTAGTGCTAACCGGAAGTCAGGAACACCCCGCCGCTAGACCTCGCCGTTCCTCCCGTCGCGATAGTACTCCTTGCTATTGTTGTCGTGCTGCCCCCTTTCGGCCGGCTCGACGTCAACAAGTTGGTCAACGTCGAGCGAGCGCCATAACCTAGCGATGCTTCCCGGCTGTCCGCTGCCAACTCCAACACCCGGGTCCCACCGTTGTTCCGTCCGTACTCTCCTCTCCACCCACACTCCTAAAAGTACAGGCCCCACCCCTTCAAATGGGACGGTATCTTAGCAAAAGCTAGCCTTGAAAAGCATATCGGACGGGCCGAGAGGGAGATTTTGGCGCCGGTAGCGTACTTTTGTTTTTTTCAAAAGTCCCTCCCTACAAGGCTTTTCCCGACAGCTACGAATCGCGCGGATCCCAGTGTCGGCCCTCTTAGCCCCCTACCGTGCCAAGCATGTCACGACTACGGGGTTTCCAGCGCCCACAACGGGCACGTGAGGGGATGCTGACGGGCTTGCGAGCCGGGCCCGCCGCCGTTGCGCCGCCGGCGGGCGCCGTACCTTGCTAGTACTTTCCCCGGTCTTTAATAACGGTTGCAACGAAGGAAGTTGACGGATCGAATTAGTAACAAGCACATGCACAATGTCATGTAATGTATTGTTAGACTACAGTACTCGTCATTCTTGCACTTTGCGGCGGTATGACAATTATGCTTCGCTCCACGATCGGATTGCCCACGTGCTTGAAGAGTTCATGCTTGAAGCGGGGGCTATTAATAGGCGAAAGGTTCTCGAGATCGACATGGGGATGTGGTTTGAGTAGACTTCATGGCTCCACACCGTCATTTTGTTGTTGATGGGACGGTCACAAGTGCTCGTACGAACACATGTGCCCCTTAGATAGGTGCTCGTGTCCCACTCCCGGGCATTCTTGCACACGGAGCTCAGTATGGCAAACTCCATGCGGACCTCCGCACTTCCGATTTTCTTGGCACACCTTCGGTTCAATCGATCCATGACTGCTATCCCTTCGCTTTGAAGGATGGGGGTCGGTTGGCGCCTATGGCGGTTGATCTGGTTGATTGCTTGGCATTTTTTTGGCACTTCGTAGCTTCCTTGGCATGGGTGCTGCTCACTCTTGTTCTTTGCGTTCTGACAAGTATGTCTGTATAAGACATTTTGTCCTTCGAACTACTTATGTTCCTTTTCGGCGTTTTTGGGGGGGTGTGCGGCGAGAATTCATGCATCGTCTTTCTGCTGCTTTTCTAGGTACTTTGGGTTTCTATCTTCGCGACGCATTGCAAGGGGGCAATGCTAATGTTGTGGCATGCCTTCATGTTCGTAGGGCTGATGGTTTTTCCCCCTTTCTTCTTTTTGCTTGGCGGTCTCCATTGCTTTTTCTTGCATGAAATTTCTTCAACAATTATGCCGCATGAAGGAGTTTGCATGGCGATATACTGATGTTCCTTTCCAACAATAGAATAAAATGAAAATGATTTACCACAATATCAGCAAACTAAACCGGTTGCTGTCTAACGGCCATAAGTTGCTCAACCATTTAGGACAATTACGAGAACGATTGGACCGGGTACTCTTCGACGAGGTACACCTATCGGCACACTTATCTGCAATGTGTGCCGGCGTTCCTCGGAGGTTGAAAACTGTAAGCAACCACAGTAATTGCAACAGTCCCCCCGAAACGCAGTAACTACATAAATAATTTTGTAATCAAGAAAAAATATCTGAAAATAAATCCACTTGTCAAGAATGCAAAATGAAAATGCTGCTCGACCTTCACGATGCACGGCCCGCTCCCACCGAACCGGGGTGCCGACCGGCCAAGGCCGATCGGCGTTTGAGAGGGTCGACGGCCAAGCCTAATCTAGCTCACTCGTTACTTCGGTCTTGCCAAAGAAAGGAGGAGAAAGGCTAGCGAAAAAACCTCCTCACGCGGTTGCTCGTCGATCCCGCCGCCGCATCCCGTAAGCCCCGCACCAAGATCGTAGCCTCTCCTCCCGTCGCGACTTTCCATCCTAGTCGAGGTCTCCCGTCACTTCGAGGGCATGTGGGGGAGACCAAGACTACCAAAAAATAGCAAAAAAACTAGCGCTTTTGCCGCTGCGCTGAAAAGTTTTCCCGGCCAATTCCCCGGCATTTTCTGTATGGTACCCGGGTACCTATATGGAAAATCAGCTAGCGGCCGTACCCTCCACCCACCGATCGCGCGTCCGTCGAGCACTTTTGTTTCGAGTGCGAGCCTCCGCGCTGACCCGGGCTCGCACTCTCTAATACTAGGTGTGCATGTCGATAGTGGGTAGCAGTGGGGTAGGGCATAGTCACCATTGCCGGATCTGAAAAGGCCGCGGGGGTGCGGAAATTATTCAGACCCTCCGCACATAACTCTTCCGGCGGGCGCCCGCCGGCGGCGCAGCGGCGGCGGCCCCGGAGAGGGGTGCGCTCGCATGCCCGTCGGCACCTACCTCTACCTCCACGCGGTGGGCGCTGGTAACCCCATAGGCGTGCCAGGCCTAGCACGGTAGGGGGCTGAACGAGGTACCGACAGCTGCGATCCGCGGGATCAGCATCTGTCGGGAAGCCATGTACGGAGGGTTTTGGATAAAACATAATATCCGTACACCGGCACATGGATCTCCCGCTCGGCCAATCCGATATGTCTTTTCCGCGACAAAATACTCGCAGATTCTCTCCCGACGATGGGGCGGGAGCGGCGTTTGCGAAATATTTTTTGGCGAAGAAGGGTACGGACGGATCAGCGGAGGGACGAGGGTGTTGGAGATGGCGGCGGACAACTGGGAAGTAGCGCTAGGGCACGGCGCTCGCTAGCAGTCGCCGGCCCTGCGAGAGCCTTAGGTCTCCCATGGGGCCGAGGCCTGATGCTACGCAGGACGGAGGTGGGTCGCAGCCGGAGGAGCGGCACGGTCTGGAGGCGGCGGTCCTTAGGATCGCCCGCCGCCGGAAAACCCGGTACGGGGGGTTTTTGGGATAATTATTCCCGTACGCAACATCTTTTGTGACGAGACGACTCGATCCTTGTGTTCTTCCAACCCCTTCCCCATTCGGTACCCGATTATCGACAGGCTCCCTCAGGCAGTGTGTCAAGGGTTATCGTAACGGCACACTGCTCGTAAAGGCGCCCCCCTAACAACGTAAACCACCGGGAGAGGGTACGGACGGCCACAGCGCGATCAAATAGGTGTTGGAAACATACGGAGAAAGGACAAGGGACATGAGAAAATCTGGCTCGGGGGCAGGAGAGCCAGCCGGACACCGTCTGCAGCCTAGCTATTGTCTCTTCTCAGCCCCCGAAGGAGGAGAGAAGACTCGGCTAGGTGGCGAGCAGCGTAGGGAGGAGCAGCAAATATCTCGGGCGGGGTTGAGCACGGATCGAGGCGGGACCGACGACGACCTATGCGAGGGGGGTTTTTCATCTGCCTTTCTTCCTATCTCCGGCACGACCGGAGTCGCACAGGAGCCGAGGTCAGGCAAGTCCGCCTCGACCAGCTCAAGCTAAACAGCCTTGCTGATCAGCGACCCCGCAGCGGCTGGAGCATGCCGCGTATCGTGGAGACTAGCGACATTTTATATTTCATACTTGTATGCATATAGTACTTGTTTATGGGTATGTTTTAGACGGTATCGTCACTGCCATTGGAGAGGTTGGGATTAGTGGTTCACGGTCTACTTCACGCTTCTAAGTCCGGTTAGGCGTAGCACAAGGGGGGGCCAGAGACAGCAGCCGGTTTTTACTGGTATTGTTGTAAACAATTTCAAATTTCAAATTTCTTCCGGCGGCGGTTCAACTGGAGTCTAACCCCGCCGCTAGACATCGTCGCTCCTTCCGTCGCGACAGTCCTCCTTTTGCTAGTGTCGTGCTCCCCCCCTTGGGTCAGCTCGACGTCAACATGCTTGCCGGCGACTGCTAGCGAGCGCCGTGCCCTAGCGCTTCTTCCCGGCTTTCCGCCGCAAACTCCAACGCCCTCAATCCGCGGCCGCTGATCTGTCCGTACCCTCTTCGCCAAGAAAATATTTCACATATACACCCCTATTCCCCCAAATAAAACAATATTTGAGGAGTATTTAGTAGCGAAAACACATATCGGACGGACCGAGCGGGAGATCTTACTGTTGGTGTACGGATATTGCGATTTTCCAAAACCTTCCGTACCGGGCTGCCCGATTGTTGTTTATCCCTCGGATCGCAGCTGCCGGTATTTCGTTTAGCCCCCTACCGTGCCAAGCATGGTACGGCTACATGGTTACCATCGCCCACCGCGTGGAGGTAGAGATAGGTGCCGACGGGCCCGCGTGCGCACCCCCCTCCGGGGCCGCCGCAGCTACGCCGCCGGCGGGCGCTCCATCAATCGATTTCTTAGAAATTTGTGTCGTGAATTCTGGCAACATCTTTCTATGATTCATCATGGCACGTAGGGTTCTTCCTATCGTTGCGATGCATTGCATAAGGGTGGTGCAAACGTTGCTTTCATGCTTCGCGGCTCATGCTTATTGTTTGCGTTTTTCCTCCTTTCTTGATGATGGTTATTTCCGGTCCTTTCCCTGCAATTCATATTTTCATTATTGAGCTGCAAGAATACATACAATGGAAACCGCGAAAAAAAAAGTGGACAACAAACGTGCTGAAGCCCGTCGGCGGGCAAGAAAGCATAAAACACCATCACATTGAGAAAATATACGTTGCCGATGAATCCATCCAGCACATCTGCTTTATATTTTGCTCAATGGCGGCATTAGCAGCTAAGCTAGCGAGTAGCGACGAAATAAACGACGAATTCGAGAGGGAACGGAAGCGTCCTTGCCGATCATTTACGCATCAATAACTAAGTCCACTTGCTTTTGTTGATGTACCCGGGTGGCACGAGTTGCAATTCAGCTATTAAGTAGCGTCTGCCCATATCACGTGCGCAATTATTTCGGTGGCCTGGATGGTGCGCAATTATGTCGGTGGTCCAACAAGTTGTACAACGTCTCATGTGCATGGATTCTTTGAAATCCCCTCAATTGAATCAATAATGGCCAGCTGCAAAGAAGTATGCTCCGTGTCACGTCATCAAGTTCAATTATGATAGGGATTGACAGAAACGCGATGAGACATGACATCCGCGGCTGGGGGATAAGCTCCCAAAAAGTCGTCCACCCCCGTTTCTTCATCAGAAAGACAGACAGGAAATGACTAGCGCTATTGAGTTCTGTCAAGATGGTGTGCCATGCCAACTGGGACTGATGCGAGCGTTATGAGTTGCACAGCTCAGGCTGCCACGGGATATCGCATGTTCCATTTAAAATAGAGCCACTAAAATAGAGCCCCCGACGTGTTGTGACATTATAAGGGAACAAAAAAAACCGCCAAGAGAAAAAGGGACATCAACAAACGTAGGTGCTGAAGCCCGTGGGCGGGCACGAAAGCGTAAAACACCATCACAATGAGAAAACATACGTTGCCGATGAATCCATCCAACACATCTGCTTTATATTTTGCTCAATGGCGGCATTAGCAGCTAAGCTAGCGAGTAGCGACGAAATATACGACTTCGAGAGTGAACGGAAGCGTCCTTGCCGACCATTTACGCATCAATAACTAAATCCATTTACTTTTGTTGATGTACCCGGGTGGCACGAGTAGCAGTTCAGCTCATAACTAGCGTCTGCCCATATCACGTGCCTTGCCTCCATGGTGAGCAATTATTTCGGTAGTCCAACAAGTTGCAGAACGTCTCATGTGCACGATTCTTTGAATTTCCCTCAATTGAATTCAATAACGGCCAGCAGCAATTACGTATGCTCCGTGTCACTTCCTCATGTTCACCAATCATAAGGATTAACACAGACGCGATGAGACAGAACATCCGCGGCTGGGGGATGAGCTCCAAATACGTTGTCCACTCCCGTATCTTCAATATAGAAAGACAGAAATGATTATCGAGTTCTGTCAAGATGGTGTGCCATGCCAACTCGGACCGATGCGAGCGTTATGAGTTGCACAGCTCAGGCTGCCACGGGAAATCGCAGGTTCCATTAACACCACTGAAATAGAGCCCCCGACGTGTTGTGACCTTGTTAGGGAAAAAAGGAATTTACAGCTTACAAATTGCACATCGATGATTGTATTGCGGCGAAGATATGTGGCGCCTATCGGGTGTGGAGTGAACGTACTATTACTAGGAAGGCGTGATCTTCACTTTTACGGGGGCGTTGTTTGGATTTGGTGCCGGTATGGTCTCTGCCTGCTGTAGTGATAGCGTGCATGTACATGAGTAAGCGAGGAGGCAAGCATAGCGCACAGATGGGATCGATCAAGAGCGCATGCTAAAGTGATACTCCGCCGCACTCACGAGGCAACGAGCATCCACCCTTGACTCATCAGTTGCCCTGCAGTAGCAGTAAAGCACCCGCCGTCTCCTCGTCAATTTCCTCCTTGGGCCCTGATTTCCAGCCACTATCCACAGAATCTTTCTTGACACGTGAATCGTTTGAGCTCATGGGCGGGGCATCATCCAGGGCAGCGGTTCTGCTCAAGGGTTGACGTTGATGGCCAGCACTAGTATCATCAGGGCAGCCCAAGTTAGTGTAGTCCCTAAAGCCTTGATCTTCATCCCCGTCAGCACTTCCACCGCTTGTGGCAAGATACTCCTCCTGCCTCGACGTGTTGTTCTCGACTTGAGCAGTCGGTGGCTCAGACGCTGCCTCCTCCGGAAAGTTACAAACTGCTTTGCTCCCTCTGATCTCTCGCGCAGCAGTATCGTACGCACGAGCAGCCTCTTCAGCGGTATCATACGTGCCCAACCAGACCCGTGATCCCTTGCTGGGGTCCCTTATTTCAGCGGCAAATTTCCCCCAGGGACGCTGTCGAACTCCCCGGTAGGCACGCGCACAAGCACGTCCACAGGTATTCTTCGTCTTCTGAGTGCCGCCACTAGCGCAGGGCTTTAACGCCCAGTCAGAGTGACTATCTTGGCTCAGGCGGCGTGCTTTATTCAGAGCACTGTAGTGGGTGGAAGTGGACCGTGGACTCGCAGGTATTGACGGCGACTCAACAAACGCCCTACGTAGAGAAGACGACGGGGCCCCTTGTTGAGACCAGGCTCGTTCGAAGTTAGAGGGCAGCGAGTTCCAAGACCGAGACAAAGAGGCCGAGGGGGAGAAACTGTGCCCGTCGGCTGAGCGGGGCGTAAACGGAGGGGGTCCACCAAGGCGTCCGCTCAATACCGGCACGCGGTTTCCACCAGGACGAGAGGACATAATTACTTCGTGTTGTCTACGTAACAGCTCCGCGCGCAGCCGTAACTGATGAGCGTCAGTCTGGGCAGCATGATGCTGCTGCTGAATCGTCTGGCGCCTAGCCATCGCCCGGGCAGCCAGCTCGCGCTGCCAGTGCTGCTCCTGGGAAGCTAGCTGCGCATACATCGCCTCCGATGAAGTTATCGGCGACGGACTACGCGGGGTAATTGACGAGCTCATGTCCGCCGCGTCCCTTCGGGGTGCGCCGAAGCGGCGAGGGGGTGGGCAACGAGCTCCTCCAGTTCCAGGCAGGTTATGAGGAAAGAGAAAATTAGGGAAACGGAAGTCATCCGGGCGGTCATACGGCGCATACGCTCCCGCTCCGCTCCTCGACAACGGTCTACCTCGAGAATCCATAGTCGCTTTCTGAAGGGTACGGGTACCACCACTTAGGTGCTGCAGATGAGATTTGGGAAGCTGTCGTAGTATCTGAGTGAACCTGTGGATTGTGGAAGCTGCCGCCCACCCCTGCAGCAGCAAGGTGTCGTCCCTGCCCCACCGACACAAAGAGAGACTAGGATACACAATAAACTGATAAATAAGAGCACCTGCGCGGCAAAGAAGGTCCACACGTGAGTTCCCGAGATTCGCAACTGCAGGTACGACAGATAACTTGCAAGTAGGCAAGCAGCCGACATATGGTATCGGTCCACGAATGAATCAGTCACGCCTTCGAACCAGGCAGGCGCTTCACTCCAAAACTCAGTAGGAAAACGGTGACTTCTAATGCTCTACAGAATGCGAAAGAAAAGGAAAGAAAAGAGGGTGCGGATAGGTGAATTGAGAGAGACCCTTATTGGCAGGATGGGTGAGTGGGGGGAAGGGGAAAGGGGGTGCTATGTACGGGCAGTGCAACCTTGGCCTCGCGGGGTCTGAGATTTATTATCGCTTTGTGAAGCAACGGGGACAGGGCAAAGCTTTCCGAAACTCCTAAAACGAAATAAAATAAAGGCCGCCATACTCGAGAAAAGACGTGTTTCCAGGATGTTGGGGTTAGCTCGACGTAATCAAATACCTACTGCGGCGTGTTTAGGGGGGGGGGAGGGGGGGGGGGGGGGGGGGGGGGGGGTTCCGGCGAGACGCGGGGCGATTATGCCGTAAGGCTATTACTGTAATACAGTGCATCAGTCGAAGATGTACTGAGGAAGCTGAGGAAGCCATGGACAACAACAGTAGCTCATACCACGAGGAAATCCAACGAGACGGGGGACAACAGCGAGGCACAAGAACGGGGCCACAACTGGTAACGAGATTATGGGATGCTTCTCTTTCGGTGCGGACTGACTTCCGAGCGCAGCCGCTCCCTGCCGTGGGGCGGGTGCAGGATACGAGTCGATATGAAGGGTCGAGAGCACCAAATGAACATGACAACACGGGCGCGGGGCCGTTTCGTGGGAACAGATGCAATATTTGCATATTTCAATCCCAATACTTTACAACAACATGTTCTCAGCTCACGCTGTTCTTCTTGTAATCCAGGACTACTTTACAATGACTTGTTCTCGGCGGCTCTGGTGCAATGAACTGCGCAAATCAAACCTATTCTGTCGTACATCGTATCATCCTTTTGCTACAGTCTCAGGTACATGTACCCTGTACATCCTTATGTCACGGAGGTTCATGTTGCTCAGCAGGGAAGTACAGACATGCCGCCGCCGGCGGCTCATGTGAAGCCGATCTCAGATGGGAAACGCGAACGCGTGTACAGTCGTACAAATTTGCTCTCGAAACATACTGTCAGGACATGTTTGTAAGTACTCTCCATGATCTTAGGCCTGCGGGGGGTCTTCCCCCCTCGAATTTTTCCTTTTTATAATACTTATTGCTGGTTTGCATTCTTTTTCCGTGCAAGGGTTTGTAGGTAAGGATTAGAGACTAATCCTTACATGTATGTACTCCGCGATATGGCAAGATTACCGTTAATAAAAGAACCACTTCAGCAGGAACGTCCTGTTTGCTTGGTGGCCTCCACTGTTTTTTCTTGTAAGAAATTATATCAACTTCAGGAATGTGGATTCCGTTATCCTCTTGTCACTCTTGCGCTCTTGGTCTTGGTCCCCCCCCCCCCCCCCCCCCCATCCCACTTTGTTCCCTGTCCAAGTTCATCCACTTTCTTCGTTGCGGCGGAGATGCTTCGGTCCACACCGCTCACTCTTGGTTAGTGACGGCCCTTGCGGAAATCATCTCAGAGGCTCGTGGCGCACTCGGGGTTGGCGTCGAGGCTCTCACAGATCCCACGATGTTAGTTCAACTCCCCAACGGCAACGACGGTCTCCCCGCGGATGTGGGTGTCTTGCACTATCACGGCATCCGAGGCTCAAAACTTGCCCTTGATACCGTGGTTTCCGGTTTGTTCGGCGTGTCTAGCCCCCCGTCACCCGAAGTCGCTCTCCGCCATGCTGAGAAGACCAAGTTCGAGAAGTACTCGGAGGGGTTGAGGAGTCGCCCCGACATCCGCTTCATTCCCTTTGCAGTCACGGAATTTGGTACTCTTGGCGGCCACGCCACGGCTTTCTTGACGTAGCTAGCCAAGCAGGCAGCCGCATCTAAAGGGATGCACGTGGGCAAGTTGTTGGCATCCTGGCGTCGAAAGGTCTCTCTCGCCGTCCATGTTGCTCACGCGGACAACGTCTTGCGCGGTTTGTCCGCCGCTGCGAACGGCACGGAGGCCGCTTCTTCCTCGGCTGGGATGCCTTCTCCAGCCACGGCGCTCTTCACCCGCGCCATGGGCCGCAAGCGTCCCCGTGCTTCCTCGAGCGGCGCGTGAGGCGCCGCTTGTCGCCTCCATGTGTTGCATTCTCGGCGTGGCTTAAGAGTATCCTTAGTTTAATCTGCTAGGTTTATGCACAATGTAGTGCTTTCCTTTTGCTCTGCTTTGGATTCCGTGATCCTCTTATCACTCTTGCCCTCTTGTTTCCCCTCCCACTTTCCCTGTCCGTGCTCATCTGGTTCTTCTTGTAAGCAATACTTAAGTTCATCCACTTGTCATCCGGCGCGGATGGTTGCAAAGTTCACCTCAGAACCGGTCTTAAAAAGTTCATTTACTGCTTCTTTTAAATCCTGCTCAAAGGAAGAAAAAAATTTATAAGAAAAAACGGTGGAGACCACCGAGCAAAAACAAGAATGGAGGAAAAAACTGTAAGCCCGAGGAACAGGAAGGCATGCGCCACTGCCCGTTATTACTGTTTACATGAATATATGGACACCAGAAAAATAAGGGGAACATGTTGTAAGTAGTACCTAATAGTTCTTAGGCCCTTTTCAAGTTGTCAGATATTACTTGAGTTGAGTTTGCATGTATCGGCACTTATCAACCGGCTTTCCATATATAATGCATTTCACAGACATTCTTGGTGTTAGTGACATAATGGATGGGAATCTACTTTGCCACTCAGGGTCAATTCAATGGCATCTCATTGAAAGAGGCCGCGGAATAGTGCCTCTAATCGGCATTGTTCAACATTCATTTTCGGCAAGAACGATAAGGAAAACAACTGAGGGAACAAAAATTAAACGACGAGCCCTGAGAGTGTGTGTGTGTGTGTGTGTGTGTGTGTGTGTGCGGGTGTGTGATCCCCGTGTAAGTGAGTGTGTGCGGGTGCGTTATCACTATACATGTGTGTGTGTGTGTGTGTGTGTGTGCGTGTGCGTGTGCGCGCGCGCGTGTGTGTGTGTGTGTGTGTGTGTGTGTGTGTGATCCGTGTGGTATGAATGATAAGACAAATGTTTTTGTGATCGCTGTGTATGTGTCTACACGTGTGTGTCTGTGTGTGTGATCAGTTTGGAAACGAATGATAAGCAAAACAAGACGTGTTTTTTCAATATAGAATGCATTTCACAGAAAGGCAATGGAAGAGGAAGCTGATGTGTTATCATTCTTACAACTAACTTCCCTTGTTGCATAATGTCATTGTAAAGCAAATCTATCAGGGAGTGCTTACGGGGGTCTGAATCGGGGAGGTTGGCCAGCAACATTTGTTTTTGCCCAATGTTGTTCTTGGTGTAAGCTGCATTCGCCGCTGTTGCATCACGATGCGGTGCTAACCTAACTCTACCGTCAAACATGTCAGCGCCGACGCAGCTGAAGCTAACTCACCATCTATCGGGTCCTCATAGCATGTAACATGTGCTTGACTAGAGGAAATCCCGCAAACGTCTTCCGCACCACCCTCCCTCAATCGCTTGCGCATGCGCTCACGCGACGAGGCTCGGGAAGTGTCACCGCCCTCTCCGCGACCAGCGGGGCGATGGCTGCATAATAGACAATGAAATGACTAAATGTGTATACTGACATTGATGAGGCGGGGTGGGAAGGGACATGGGCATGAGGGGCACTCACAGAAGGCAAGCGGCTTGCAGACAACTTTCTGCAGGAGGGCCGTATCGCTGCCAGCACGCCAAGAACTTGGCTGTGAATTCTGCGGGGGCTTGCTCTAGCTCACCTTCTGACTCCCTGCCGAACTTGAGGTAGTATTGCTGCTTCACCTGGTCCATAATATTATGTGTTGCACATGTGCCTGTGGGGAAGCAACCATATGGATCAAGGAGCTCCAAATACAAGAGGGGTACCCTTTTCAGAATCTCCCGCTTCAAGCTGTCAAACTGCTGCAGCATAGCTCCTCCATTGACCCGAATACGCTTGCTATCGTCGGACGTGAGGCTGCCACTGTGCCACATGCCCGCCCGCATCACGTCGTCCACCTTTGGAAGATACTCCTCGCCGCCCAAGCTTGGCGATCGAGTGTTTGCGACTCCGCCTGCCGCTTCGTTGCAGGTACGCAAGCGTCGAACACTGCCATGTACTCCCCGACCTTCCACTGCGGGACAGTATTTTTCCCCGCGTGGTTGGGTTTCGGAGGCTTGGAGGCCTTGGCGGGCGGAAGCTTCTTGCCGGCCTTCGTCGTGGCGGCAGACTCTTGGACACCGCCTGCGTCGCCGCCTTGGGGGAGATCTCCGCCAACGTCTTCGTCCTCACCCCCCTCCGACGCTCCACCGGACACGTCACCGACGTCGTTGATTAGGAGCTGGGTCGTCCGAGGGCCTACGCCCGAGGAGGGCGTCTGGCCTGGGGAGGCCGCCAGTAGAGGCCCGGCGGGAGTGGCGGGCGGCGCCTTATCGCTAGCACCGCCATCGCCAACATCAGCACGAACGACTGCGGCTCCTCCTAGTTGGCCGCCGGGGCCAGGGTCTGCAGCCCTTCCCTCCATAGCGCGGGAGAGGTGGCAGCCAAGAGAGATGGCCCGCCGTGATTTTTCTCTGGTGGGGCCAGCGGCGATGGCAATGGCGTGCACGAAATGTGCCCGCATTTTTCCTGGCCGAACTCATGTTTGCGAAGGCCACTTGAGTTCGGGCCTCAAACTCAAGTGGAGAACTCAAAAAACCGGTCACATGAGTTCAAAACGTCATAATGAAATCAACTCAAGCTATTCACGACATCCGATTAGCGCACTTTACTTGAGTTCGGTACAATATTATCGCGGACGAACTCAAGTCAAGTAATATATGACAAGGGCCTTAGTTGAAGATAGCTACTTTAAGCTATTCTAGATTATGATTAGTACATGTCTAGATCGGACATACATATAACTTGTTTGATTCGGTACACAGTCGTCGCTAGGCTACAACTCTCTCAATTATGTTGTCCCGACACCACGCCTCGGGCTAATTGTCTCTGTGACTGTCCAATTTGCGTGATTGTGACTGTAACTACGTGTGCGTTAGTTACCTTCCATACTGACCGTGTGTGCACGGTTTAACAGGTTATGGGCCCCCGCCTCACGTCACTCACGCGCGACAACCTGGTTCGGCGAGCTACGATCGCCAACTCTCCCGCAAAGGTAAATTTATATAGAAACGTTGTACTTTCACCTTATAGTCGGCGGTATCGCCAGTATATATTGCGCTTTAAAAACCCACCTCCACCCCACCTAAGTCAGCTGCTTGAGGA
>JAPMLY010001839.1:0-47500 GCA_026401115.1 Tetraselmis chui | reverse complement strand
TCAGGTGGTTGATGGTTCCGCGGCCATCCACCCCCACAACCTTGGCCTCCTCATGCTGCGTGGCTTTTCCAGCACCGGCCCCTTCGATCAGGATAAACAACGTGTCATTAACGCCTTCGACACCGACTACATGTTGTCTGATGGTGAGGTGATGGCCAACATCCTCCACCTGGCTCACAACATGGACGATGAATCATGTGCTTCGGGCGCGCCAGCCCCCGACACATCACCCCCTCCCATCTCTGCGTTTGTCGCTGCCGGTCGCGGCTCGCACAGCGGTAGAGGACACCCCTCACGTGGCCCTCGTGGTGGTCGCGGCCTCCCCAACAAGTGCAGCGCATGTGGCAGCCTAGACCACATATTGTCCTCTCGCGGTGGCCCAGATGACGCCCTCCGGAGGCGGACCTTGCCAAACGGAAGATGATAATCCAAAAATACGACACCCGTGGTGGCTCTGCCTCTGCGCACGCAGCTTTGCTGAGTGACGTCACCGCCGACGACACGGACGGTGTGCCCACTCTCGAGTATTGCAGAGATGAATACGATGACACCGAGGCGAGTGTCCCCTTCAGCTTTGTCGCATTCTCATCTTCCCTCACCCCGGGTCGTGACCTCTCCTAGTTTTGGGTAGTTGATTCAGCCTGCTCGATCAACTTGACCGCGTTTTGAGGTGAGTTCGTTGCGATCACCCTCCCCTCTACTCCCTCTCGCGTGGGTGGGGTCCACGTCGACGTTAAGGGCAGTGGCTCAGTGCGGATTTCTGTTCGGCTGGCATATGGCCACCTTATTCATCGCACGGTCCATGTACTGGACACCCCCGACTTGCCATCTCCCTTTGCATAGCGCATCGGCATACTACTTAGTGTCTGTTGGATGCAGTCCCAGAGCGGCTGTGAATTCCTCTTCCCAACTTACTCTGATGTTGGTCTCCTTGTGGTGCCCACTGGAATGGGTGTGCTAGAGCCGTCCGGAAACGGTCTCTACCTCCTACCCCACCAGCCAGAGCTCCCCTCAAGCCCCTCCGCGGAGAAAGCGTGTGACCCCAGTTCTCGTGTTGCCCTTAATGCCCAGTGCGACCATGTCCTATGGCACCGCCGGTTTGGACACCTTAACATGCAAAGCCTGCGACCCCAGCATACCCACGGTGTTCCAACTAGCCCAGCATTAGCCACCTCTGTAAAGTATGTTTCTTGCGATTCATGCTTGCTCCACAAGACCACTGCCGCACCACGCAACACCGTTGCTTGCGCGAAAATCTCCCGTCCCCTTCTCGACATATGTCCTCTGACCTTTGGGGTCGAGTTAGTGTCCCCTCCCCACAGGGCCTCCGCTACTGCCTACTCGTCGTCGACCACCATACCCATTACATGTGGGTGCGGTTTCTCAAGTCAAAGGACGACGCATGCTCTGAGCGGGAAGCCATCTTGCTGGACATCGAACACTTGCATGCACGCCAACACTCCCAATAAGACGCTTTCGCACCGGTCATGAAATTCGACTCGGACTCCGTGTTTAAAGTTGCTGTCACCCGCCAGATGTGCGCCCGCCTCGGCGTCGGGGTACAGCTCTCTGCCCCACATGCCCATCACATGCTCGGCAAAGCCGAACGCCCATGACGCACTATCCGGGACAATGCTTCTGCGATGCTCCACAGCATGGCCGTCCCCAATTCCATGTGGTCGTGCGCTGTCAGCAATGTTGTGTACCTCCGCAACCGCACGTACAACCGCTCGGTCGGCCTCACTAGTGGCATTCCTCTCGCTCTCCTTACGTCGTCGGTGCATGACGCATCCAAGTTCCGCGTTTTCGGGTGCGCCGTCTTCGCTAAAGTGCGCGACAAGTTGCGTCGAAAACTCGGTGAGAAAGCGTTTCGTGGCGTCATGGTTGGCTATCCCCCTTACGCACCCGGGTACCGCGTGTACAACCCCGAGACTCGCCGCATCACCACTTCCGTCCATGTTATCTTCCAGGAAAACACTCCGGGCTTCGGCTCACGACTCCCCATCGACTCGGTCATCACCGACCGTTCGGATGACGATCCTCCGTAGGACATCTTACCCCGATCCCACCCTATCGACACCACCTTGCCCGATCCTCAACCCCCTCCTACAGCCCCTCCCTAGGCTCGACTCCGGTCTCATCCCCTTCGCTACGGCGAGCTTGTTGCCCACATGTCCGACTACCCGCCAACACTTGTCACGGCGTGTTGTGACCATGAGCAAGGTAACGCCAAAGAGGACATCTTCGAGCAACCTCACGTGCCCGACCTTATCACTAGTCCCCCACACACACCTGCCGGCACATTGCCTAATGCCGTCGCTCTCCTTTCCGCCCGAGAGAGTGTGGAACCCCAATCGTACCGGGCTGCGTTGGACAGCGCCCAGGCCCCCCAGTGGCAAGCCGCTATGCAGCATGAGTATTCCTCCCTCATAGAAAACGACACGTGGGAACTCGTCGACCTTTCCCCTTGCCGCGTGGTCGTTAACAACATGTGGATCTACAAAGTCAAGTCGGAATCAAGTCGCAGGCGATATCTCCCGCTTCAAAGCACGGATCGTCGCCAAAGGGTGCAGCCAACGCGTTGGCCTAGACTGCACGGACCAAAATCAAAATCTTGGTGACCTCTACCCCTCCCTCGCACACAATAAACCGCGCTGAATTAGTTGGCATAAATATAGGCCTCCAGCTTGGCCGTACCCACCTCCTCACAGACAGTGCGTGCTCCCTCCGCCTCATACAAGGATACCTAAGCTGCCCTTCCGCTTACACACACAACATCCACCGCGACACCCTCCTATCCATCACACACACCCTTAAAACCCGCTGCGACGCAGGCATCCGTACACACCTCGGCAAAATCAAAGCACACAACCACTCCCTAGGAAACGACCTCGCAGACACCCTCGCCACCCAAGTAGCGGATGGTCACCCGCCCGACACTACATACACCACAGGTTCAGAGGTCTCGATAGGCCACTGGACCTGGCCATACACCCTTATTCCACAAACCCTAGGGGACCCTATTACCCTACAGATACACCAACCTCAAAGCCGACGCACACACCTACAGCACCAAACACACACACACGCCCCTCTCGCAAACAACCAAACACGGTGCCCTCCTCGCCCGCGCCGCGGAGGACGGCGCCGATTTCTCTTTCCACAAAAAACACTCAACCCTCACAAATGTCCACTTCACACACAAGCAATAATTCATGTGGGGAGTCCACAACACCCGCCTTCTTACTCATAACCCCACCCTGCGCTGCCCCCTATGTGGCCAATTCACTAGCAACGGCCACATGGCCGGTAACTGCCCCACCATATCTGGCCTAAGACAGGACCGACACAACAGCGCGCTACAACTCCTACTCTCCCTACTGGAGCGCCACAACGGAGGACGCTGGGAAACCATCACTGCAGACTTCGGTAACAACCCCATAAAATCATTTGCTTCCCCCACTCCTGCCCACACTCCACTTGACTGCCACCCACCTCACCCCACCCACATACCCATCCGCCTTGTGGCTGCTGACGAAGGTCTCTCGACCGATTCCCTAGCCTCGTGTCCCGCGGTCCTCCCACCTGAGATTCTCCCCCCCGCGCTACGACCCCCCGCACACAAACCCGACTTCATCCGCATCATCGAACCTCGATTCGTGGGTCACTCAAACGGTCGCCGACGTTAGGCATCCATCAAAAAGATTCAGATAGGGGAATGGAAGTACTGCACAGACAATAACCTCTCCCACACAGCTAACCTCATACGTGCCAAATACACACCCCGTGCAAACGCCATCCGCAACCATTGGCCAGGCACAGTGGTTGACATCCCTCCCATCGTCATGAGCCGCACATGTACACCGCACTCCTCCACCATCACGAGTCTCACCTCCCTACTCACCGCCCGCACCGACCCTCCTGACAAACTCGTCTCCAAAGCACGCCTCGACACGTCTCGCATCCTTGCACAACTCCATACGCATACAGTCCAATGGCTGCATCACCTCCTACTCATATACCGCATCAAGTCCCGCACGACCTCCCGCCGCGCCTCCGCACATTGCCCCTTCGCACGCCCCTGAATGCACACCACCATCACCCCGCATCAGACCCTCCCCGGGGGGGAGTAAAACCCCCGAACACCCTTGGAGAGGTTGGACATAGGTGGTTCACGGTCTAGCCCTGACTTGTAAGTTTCATGTATGGCATAGTTGGGAGGGCCCAGAGACAGCAGCCGGCGCATACGGCTTTTTGGTGAAAAACCGGCGCATACGGTACATGTTGTAAACAATTTCAATTTCAATTTCAATTAGACTACACGGAAACGTTCTCCCATGTCATCCGCATGGCTAGCCTGCGCCTCTTCCTTGTCATCGCAGCCGCCCGCGACCTTGAACTGTGTCAACTCAACAACGACACTGCGTTTCTCTACGCCCATGTTAAGGAGGACGTGTGCATCCGCCAGCCCCTCGGCTTATGTGATGGCACGTCCAAAGTGTGTCATCTCAAGCGCTGCCTCTACGGACTTAAGCAGTCCCCTCGCGAGTTCAACATGTTGCTCCGTTCATGGCTCGTCGACCACGGGAGGCAACAATGCGTCTCCGACCCGTGCATCTAAATCTTCCGCTCCGGTCACGTACTCGCCATGATTGCATTGTACGTCGATGACATTCCCGCATCCTGCAATGATGCCACATGGCTTGCATCGTTCAAGGCTCAGCTTGGTGCACAGTCCAAAATTAAGGACATGGGCGACCTCTCCCAACTCCTCGGCGTGCATATCACCCGCGATCGCTCGGCCCGCACCATCTCGCTGGACCAATCCAAATACCTGCGCGACATCCTCGCAAAGTACGGCATGACCGACTCTAAGCCATTGTCCCTTCGTATGGACCCCGGTTTCTTCGCTGGACTCGCGCACATGACCTCACCCCCCCTCACCGGGGTGGCCAAGGACGTCTATCCAAGCCTCATGGGCAGTCTCCAGTACGCGGCCGTCTGCACGCGTCCCGATGTCTCCACGGCGTTGAACATCCTCGGCTCCGCCCAAGCCTCCCCCATGGACGCACACATGCAGGCTCTGAAAAGGTCCTTCGATACGTCCATGGCACCATCGACATGCGCCTGACGTTGGGGGGGGGCACGGACCACATTCTCTAACTCACAAGCTTTGCCGACGCTGAATGGGCAAACGACAATAGCATCCGCAAGTATCGTTCGGGATATCTCTTCTTCGCTCTCGGACGCGGGCCCGTCAGCTACAAGTCCGAACAATACATTTGTGTGGCCCAATCCACTTGCGAAGCCGAGTACTACTCTGCGGCTGACGCCACCAAGGAGGGACTCCACCTCCGCCAACTTATGGGGGAGATCTTCAACGCCCCCATCACCGAAACCACCACCATTTGGGAGGACAACCAAAGCGCCATCGAGTACTCCCAGAATGCCTTGGTCAGCGAGAAGACCAAACACATCGGTCTGAAGTGGCACTTCCTCAAGGACCACATGGAGCAGGGAACCATGGAAGCTAAGGGATTAAGCGTTGCAATGGGTCTTTTCCTCCCAGGACCTGCACTAACAAGAAACCGAAGTGCAATCCTCGGAGGAAAGGACCCATTGCAACGCTTAATCCCTTAGCTACCTTTAGGGGGAGTGTTGTAAGTAATACCTTTTAGTTCTTAGTTGCATATAGCTACTGTAAGCTATTCTAGATATGAGTACTACATGTCTAGATCGGACATACCGATAACCTATTTGATTCGGTACATGGCTGTCGCTAGGCTACAAAACTCTCACTTCTCTTGTCCCGACACCACGCCTCGGGCTGGTTGTCTCTGTGATTGTCCCTTTTGCGTGACTATGATTGTAACTACGTGTGCCTTAGTTACCTTCCATACTGACCGTGTGTGCGCGGTTTAACAGAACGAAGAACTGTCATATATGTATTATAACTTACATTGCTATGCCGGTATGAATCGCGACAAATGGCGATGATCCATGATCGCTAATAGCTAAACCTCGATTGAATTAAATTACGAGAAAAACAGTGGAGTCCACTACCAAATTATTGAATTACAAGAAGCATTGCAATGCTGATGCACATGCTGATGCTTTGGCATGCCTTCATGTCCCTCGGGCTTATGTTGTTTCCTATGTTCTTACATTTGTTTGGTGGCCTTCACTGCTTTTTACCATAAGAATGTTTTAATCATAGGAAGCACTGGTGGGTTTCAATGCTTTCCCTTAGAAGTAAAGTTCAATATAATTAGTTACTCGAAGCACCATAGACACGAGGACGCGGAGGGGGGGGGGAGGGGGGGGGAGAACCAAGAGGGCAAGAGTGATATGACGGAGAAATAAACTAAGACACGGCAAATGGAGTTGACCACTATCTTGTTCACTTACCTAGCAAAGTAAATTTAGGAGAAAACGAGCAATTTTGACGCAAATATGGAAGCGCAACACCTGGAGGCGACGAGCGGCGCCTCGCGCGCCGCGTGAGCAAACGCGAAGACGCTTGATGTCTATGAAAGCGGGGGGTTGTGGCAATTATTGAGGTTGCTTACAGTTTCTTAACCTCCGAGGAACGTCGACACACATTGAATAGAGTTGTGTCGATAGGTATACCCGGCCGAAGAGTACCTTGCCAAATCTTTGCTCTTAGGTGTCCTAAATAGCTGAGCATTCGATGGCCGTTAGACAAAAACCGGTTTAGTTCGTTGGTATTGTTGTAAATCAATTTCAATTTCAATTGATGCCCGTTCATGGCGCGAGAGAAGAAAGCCGGTGCAGAAAAAGGTATCTAACGGAGGAAGAAGCGGCCTCTAGAACACCATCCACAACAGATGACATTATGAGCAAGACGTTTCCGCGTGAGGGACATGGACAGCGAGAGAAACGTTCGGCGCCATGAGGCAAGAAGTTGCTTACATGCACCCCCTTAGAGGTGGTTGCGTGCTTGGCCAACTCCGTAAATTCTCTCCAATCCACCAACAGAGAGGGGGAAAGAAAACTCCAACAACATCGATGATAAAAAAACCTCTTGGTTCCCCCCTTTTTCCATGTCCCCGTGTCCATAGTGCTTTTTGTAATTCAAAGACACCCCAGTTTTAAAAAATCCGTGGCATGCCTCCATGTTCCTCGGGCTTAGGCTTGTGGGGTTTTTTCTCCTTTTTCCCTTTTGATTGGTCCTAGTTTTGACCATTTTTCTTGTACGAAACTATTTTCAAAGTAGCAATAATATATCAACTACATAAGTTGTGCACCACATAATGTTGCTACCTCCACGTTACCTTAAGCGGTACACTTGCGCGCGTCCTGTGCCATTATCTCCAAACATGGGTGGGATTGCATAAACCGATCTCGCGGTTTTAGCCTTTACCCTCGACCATGCGCCCGCTGGCGGCGCAACGGCGGCGGCCCCGGAGTGGGGTGCGCTTGCAGGCCCGTATGCACCTACCTCTACCTCCACGCGATGCGCGCTGGTAACCTTGTAGCCGTGCGATGCCTGGCACGGTAGGGGGTAAACGAGTTACATGCAAATGCGATCCGCGGGATCAAGAGCTGTCGGGAAGCCTTATTGTACGGGGGATTTTGGAAAGATATAATATCCGTACACCAACACTAAGATATTTTGCTCGGCCCGTCCGATCTGTTTTTCCGCGATTGAATACTCATACATACTCTCCCGACAAGGGGGCGGGGGCGTTGTCTGTGAAATATTTTTTGGCGAAAGAAGGTACGGATGGATCACGGTGGGACGCAGGTGTTGGAGTTGGCGGCGGGTAGCCAGGAAGCAGCGCAAGGGCAAGGCGCTCGCTAGCAGTCATCTAGCCATGTGTGATTCGAGTCTCCCTTGGAGGGAGGCTAGGAGATACGCGAGACGGAGGAGGGTCGTAGCCGGATGAGCGACACGGTTTGGTGGCGGAGGTCCACATGATCGACCGCCGCCGGAAAAACCCGGTACGGAAGGTTTTCGGATGAATGATTTCCATACCCGTCATTTTTTGAGGAGTGGCGACTCGATCAACGAGTTCGAACAACCTCTCCCCCAATCGGTACCTAGCTATCGACATGCCGCCTAAGGCAGGGTGCCTAGGGTTATCGCAACGGCACTCTGCTTATGAAGGCGGCCCCTTGACAACGTAAACCACTAGGGGAGGGTACGGGCGGATTTCGCACGATCAACTAAGTGTTGGAAACAAACGGAGACGGAAAGAGGACATGAAAAAATCTGGCGCGGTGGCAAAAGCGCTATCCGGACACCGTTTGCCGCAATGGACTTCCTCTCTCCCCATCCCCCGGAGGGGTGGAGAAGTCTAGGCTAGGAGGCGAGCTGCGAAGGGAGGAGCAACGATATCTCGGACGGGGGAGCGCGTGGATCGGGACGGGGCCGTCGACGGCTTGTGCAAGGGGGGTTTTCGCATGCATCCCCCCCCGAGCTCCGGCACGACCATAGTCGCACAAGAGCAGAGGTCATGTAGGCTCGTCGCGACGAACGCTACTTGATTAGCTAGGATGTTCAACGCCCTTACAAAACTTGGAGTAGGCTGCACATTGTAGAGACTAGCGATGAATTATTTTTCATACCTAGTGTACAATTTGTGTTTACTTGCATGAAACTAGCGGTATTGTTACTGCCATTGGAGAGATTAGGATTAGTGGATTCATTGCGTATGTCCTACGATCAAATACGTACTCTAGAAGGCTTGATCACATGGGCGCCCGAAGACAACAGCGAGTCTTGAGGGATTGTGTGATGGAGTAAAGTGTGTCACGGTGAATGTTGTGTCGGTAGGCGGATGGGCAATTCATGTAGCCTTGCATAAGGCGGAGTGAACACGCACTTTCCGTAAGTAGGTGGGTATGGCCGAGTTGTAGGCTGATATCGATGACCGCGAGTTCCGCGCGATTGATTGTGTGAGAGGGAGGGGTGGAGGTCACCAGAATTTTGACTCGTGTATCCTAGGCGGGGTGATTGATAGATGCTCCAAAGGGGGAGGAGCCTCCCTTCTTGGAGCCGTTGGTATATACGAGGTTGTACCAATCCCAAGCAAGAAATCCTCTGGTGGGGGAGTATGTTAGTGACTTGCGCTCCTAAAGGGGGTAAGTGATGGGGTGGGTGGGGTTCGGGGGGAGGTGGTAGATACATGAGGAGTGTGGTGAGTAAGTGTCGAAGACGGGCGGAGGTGGGATAGTGATGGAGGGGTTGGGTAAGCGAGTAATGCTAATGGATTCGAGTGTGTTGTGGAGGGCGGTGATTGTTATGTACGAGTGTAAAGAAGAAAGTGGCGACGAGGTAGATGTCCACCATCCATCGTGTACCGAATGGTGTGGGGGTGGGGGTACTTGTGTGCTTGTTTGGGGGTAGGAAGGTGTTAGCGTCGTTAGGAAGGGTGTAAAGGTGGTGGGTGTATTGTGAGTTAATGTATTTGGAATGGCGGTATGGTGTGTGTGTTCCCATCGGGGGAGTATGAGGATGGTGGCGCCGAGGGAGTGTTAGGCTGAGAAACGGGTGCCAGTGATTGCTTGTTCCATGGCGCGTCGCATACGTCCGTGGTCGTATTCCGGATTAGCGATGTTAGTGCGTGCAAGGTGTGTGGTACATTGCTGCCGCTCGATGGGAAGACTATGTCTTCTGCGTAGAGTGAGTGGTAAGTGTGAGACTGAAAAGGTTTGTTGAGCGGGTTTGAGGAGAGTTCGGTTTGGATATGAAAGGTGATGCGAAGGGCTGAGAGGAGGTCCTCACGAGAGGCCCATATGTTGCGTGTGGTGGTGGCGAGTGTGGGTGAGTGGATTTCTGAGCGGGCGCCCATGCGTGTGAGGAAGTGGTAGACCTCTTCTTCGAATGTGCGGTATGTGAGGTCGGGGGGGAAGAGTTGGAAGAGGTATCGGATGCGGGGGCCGGAGAGGGTTGTGATCGCTCGGCCGTCGGGGGTGCACATGATAGTTGTGTCGTGATGGGTGGGGTGGAAGTGGATGGTGAATTTGCCGGTGGGGAGCATGTCGAAGTCGCGATTGATGGGGTGAGTCATGGTTGAAGGAGATGAGGGGGTGCGTCCATTAGGTAGGTCCGGGGTCATGTACGATGGGTTTTGTGGCTGGAACGAAGCCGGAATTGAAGGCATTGAGGGCAGTGGGGCAAGAGGAGGTCTCACAGATGGTGACGTGGAATTGGGGGCAAGGGATCCATTGGACCTCGTGTAGGCGGGTGAGGTCGTGCCTGTGGCCGCGTTCGCACCAGTCGCATTGCCACGTGTCGGTCCCCTGAGCGGGGCGGCGGTGAGAATGGACGGCAGAATGCGGGCATGTGTTGCAGGTTGAAGTGGGGTCAGGGTGGAGGGGGTCGCGGCAAATAGAGCAAAGGGAGGGGGACGGGGCGGGGAGACATACCGAGGTGGGGTGGAGGAGATGAGGCGGAAGCCGTCGTCGAGTTGAAGTTGGGTGTCCCATTCCGTGAGGTGTTCTTGGGCCCATTCAACTATGTCTGACCGTACTTACTGTCCTTGTGCTTGGAAGTAATGCGTGTGACGTCGCAAGGAGGGTAGAGGTGGTTCAAGGGTGAGAAGTATTCCGCTTCGATGTGTGTGGTGGGGGCAAGGGGAGGGGTGGTGTTGATGCGAGGGGGGGGGCGGGGGGGGGGGGGGCTTGATGCCGGGGGAGAGGGTGGTGGGGGAGCGGGGAAGGTGGGGTGTTAAGAGAAGAACCCAAGATGGGTGGATGGTGGTGGGTGGCGAGACATGTTTAGCGGTTAGGTGTTTGGTGGGCAGTTGGTTGTGAGTGGTGTCGAGGGGTTCGGTGAGGACCTCGCGGCTAGGAGACTGATGGGGACATAGAGTGAGTCGGCCGCCCTTTCGAGTGTGGATATGAATTTGCATGACTTGAGGAGGATGGAGGAGCTAGAGGCGCGGAGTAGGACTTGTGGCCATGTGGTGCCAGAGGGGGGTGAGGCGTTGAAGGAGGGGTGTGTGAGTGTGCCGGGGTGTGAAGTTGCAGTACGCTTGTTTGTATATGTGTGGGTCGGTGATGTGCTTGGCTTTGTCGCGGAGTGAGGTGAGGAGGGCGTCGTCTTGGCCGGTGATGTGGGCGCGCAGTGTGGTGGCGATGGGGTTGGTGAGGAAGAGGGGGGGATATTGTGGAACATGGTGCTTGCGTCACGCTAGGCCCGGACTAGGCATCTGAGTGTGGTGGGGAGGAGCCGCGTGACATGATGGACTCTGTCGGCCAGTCGTTGTATGTGGTGGAAATTGTGTTGATGTGTGTTCTTGCCATGCGGCCTCTCTGTTCAGGGGTGTTAGTAATTTTGTGTAGGTGGCAGATTGTGAGTCGTGCAGCGTGGGATTTGAGAGAGGGGAGGCCGTAGCCGAGGTCGGATGTGGGGCGGTGGAGGGCTGTGCGGGGTAAGTTACGCACCGAGGAGAGGGCGGATCGGAGTGAACGGCAGATTTGGCCCTAGAGGATGTCGAGCTGGGAATCGCTGAAGAGGCCGAGCTGGAGGGTGAAATTGAAATTGAAATTGAAATTGTTCACAACATGTGCCGGCAAACTGGACCGACTGCTGTCTCTCGGGCCACTCTACTTCGCCATACATGACTTATTAGAAAGTTGGGCCCGGGTCTCTTCGACCATGTACACCTATCGACACACCTAGCTTCACTGTGTGTCGACGTTCCTCGGGAGTTAATAAAACTGTAAGCAACCGCAGTAATTGCCACAGTCCCCCCGCCTAAGCAGTAACAGCGTAATAATTTTATAATCAAGAAAAATAGATCTAAAAATAAATCCACTTGTCGAGAAATGCAAAACTAAACTGCTGCTCGACCTTCACGATGCTCGGCCCGCTCCCACCGAACCGGGGTGCCGACCGGCCGAGGGCGGTCGGCGTTCGGGAGGGACGACGGGCCAGCCTAATCTAGCTCCCGCGTGACTTCGGTCTTGCCGAAGATAGGAGGGGAAAGGCTGGCCAAAAACCCCTCCTCGCGCGGTCGCTCGTCGATCCCGCCGCCCCATCCCGTAAGCCCCGCCAAGGTCGCCGCCGCATCCGCCGACGCGACGGTCCTCCTTGTCGAGGTCCCCCGTCACCTCGAGGGCAGGTGAAGGGGACCGAGACACATAGACATAGAAAAAATGGGCGCTCCTGCCTCCGCACCTGAATTTTCCCCGCTCATTTCCCCGGTTTTTTCTCTGTCTGGTACCCGGGTACCTGTCAGGTAGTCCGGCTTGCGTCCGTACCCTCCCCCTCTGATGCGCGTCCACCTAGTAGACTTTGTTGAAACAGGGGCCTCCGCGCTCACCCGGGGCCCCCCGCAAGGGTCTCGTCTATCCGGTAGTGGGTATCGAGGAGGGGGGGGGGGGGGGTTCAGGTCGCCGTAGCCGGATCCGTCCGGCCGCGGGTGCACGGAAATTAGTCAAAACCCTCCGTACGGGGTTTTCCGGCGGCGCCGACCCGGAGGGTCGTCGTCGCCAGATCTTGTCGCTCCGTCCGTCGCGACTAGCCTCCTTGCCGCCCAAGTCTACTCCTCCCTCCTCGGGAGATGTATCCTGTCGGCGTGGCGGCTCGCTAGTGAGCGCCCTACCCTGGTGCTGCTCCCCAACTAGCTCGACGCCGGGTACGGACATTAGTTTAATTTTCCAAAAAAGCCCTCCGTACAGGGCTTTCCGGCGGCGGCTGATCCAGAGGATCTCCGCCGCCTCACATAGCCGCTCCTCCGCCTGCGACCGGCCACCGGCATGTACCAGGTCTTGCTTCCCCCCCTGAGAAGTGTCGACCGGCACATGGCTGGTCGGCGGCTAGCGAGCGCCCTTTCCTGGCGCTACTTCCCGGCTGGCCACCACCAACTCCCACACCCGCCTCCCACCGCTGATCCGGCCGTACCCTCCTCGCAATCAAACGCTTGGAGGGTGAAGTGCTTGGCGATGAGGAGTCCTGGGATGACGCGTATTCTGCGGGATTGTCTTAGTATGGAAGTGGATAGGGCATTGATGATGGATGTGGTTGTGCGTTTCAGTTCCTGCCATTACTTGGTGAAGGTGAGGGTGGTGTTGAGCTCGACCCGGCAGGATTCCGAGGGGCCGATTGAAGGGATGGGGGAGTTGTGCGTGTTAATGGGGACGAAGTGGTTGGGAAGGCGGGACTCGAGGAGGGTGGAGTTGGCTAGGGAGAGGGCGTTGCCTTTACTCCTTAGTGCGGCGGTAATGCAACATTTTCGAACGTAAAGAGCCATACCTGTGTACGCGCTGAAAAGGGAGGCTTTTGGAGCTGGATGGTCATGTTTGTGAGAGAGTCCGTTGCGAGGCTGAGGTCGTCGGCGAATCCATGGCCGGGGTAGGTCGCCGTGGGTTCTGCGGGGTCAGCGTTAGTGGTGGGGGCACCGGGGCGATAGCCTCGGCTACAGACCGTGAGCCATTGGAGCAATGGTTTGAGGAAGAGGTTGAATAGAAGGGGGGAGGGGGTGTCTCGTTATAGAGTCCCGCGGTTGACATCGATGGAAGGGGTGGAGCCGTAAGGGGTGATATAGTTGGTGGTGGATACACTATAGAATTGTTTGCATGTGTCGACAAAGGTGGAGGGCATACCGAGTTGACACATGTGCTTGAACATGATACGGTGGTCGGCGGCATTGAAAGCGCCTTTGAAGTCCACGTACATGATGTAGATGTCTTTGTTGTATCATTTTGCGTCCTCCATCATCATGATGATGGAGGCGAGGGCGTCGTGGATGGTGCGAAGGAGGCGGAAGTCGTGTTGCCGCTCGCTGAGGATGCCGTGGTTCTCTGCATCATTAGAGCCTGCGTCTTTGATTAGGGCAGTCCAAAGCTTGTTCAAGTTGTTCATGAGCGCAATAAGGCGGTAATTGTCAAATAGAGTCGGGTCACCTTCTTTGTGTAGTAAGCAAGTGGTGCTGTGGCAGCATTCGAGGGGAATAGAAGCCTTGTGGGCGAGGGGTGACAGGAAGGACAGGAGGGCGGAGCGGGTCGCATTGGGTAGGAACTTTATGATTTCGTTGGGGATGCTGTCTAGGCCGGGGGCTTTTCCAATGCCTAGCGAGTTGACCGTTTTATCGAATGTATGTCGAGCTATCCTGTCTGCGAGAGTGAGGGAGGGGTCCCTTCGGGGTTTGATGACGAATGAGTCGGGGTTGTCGGGGTATTCCCACGGAAGGATGGGAAGCAGCTCCGGCGGGGTGGCGCGGGTTAGTTCATTGTAGAAGTGTGAGTAGACTGCGGCTATAACTTCGTGGGGAGAGGCTACACTTGTTATGTCGGGCCGAGTAATGTTATGGAGGTTCGAGGTGGCACTGCCATGGTGGAGGAGGCCGCTTTTTATTTTGAGTAGGCGGTGATAAGACTTTGGGTTTACGTCGTAAGCAGTGTTGGCGCAGGATTTTATTTAATTCAATTTATCCGTGGTGGCAGCGTGGAGGAGGTGACGGATGCGTTCTTGACATTCGTGTTTGATGGTATCGGGGGTCATCTAATCGGTCGTAAAAAGGAGAGACTGGGCGAGGGGAAGCGGGTCGCGTTTAGTGCTGCAGCGACGGGGGTCTTTAACGAGTATACGGGATTTTTAAAGAGCCAAGTGGTGTCGGGGGAGGTATTTGGGGGTCGCGGTTTATTCGGGGGGATCTGGGGCCATATGGTGGCTGCATGGTCCATGTGATTTGAGAGGAGGGTAGTAAATTGCGAGGCAAGGGTGTCTAGGTCATCTGCGGAGGCTGTGGATGAAGGTGTGTTGAGTATGGCAGCGTGCAGGGAGGCGCTTTAGTTGATGCGGTCGGGTGTGCTGTTTTGGTATTCGGTTATGTGCTGGCGATGTGTGACGGAGAGTTGGACGTTGAATTTGCGGGTGGAGTGTGGCTTGTGTGAGGGGTTGTCGGTCGAGGGGGGTCGAGCGATGAGGGAGGAAGGGGCTGGGATGGCGAGGTGGATGGCCGAGTGGTCGGTGAACTGGGTAGGGGAAGGGAAGTCCGAGATGGCGGATGGGGAGGGGGTGAGGGTTGAGGGGGTTGTGAAGATCCGATGGTCTATGCACCCGCCGCTACGGGGGAAGGTAGGGATAGGGGGTGGAGTGGTTGAAGGTGGGAATAAAGGAGGGAGATGAGGGCAGGGTGTCCAGTATCTTAATGTGTTGTGGTTTGGAATTCTCCTCCCCAAAGGACGCAGTGAGTCGGGTGGTTATCGGCGAGTCTGAGTCCCCATGCGGCAACTTCTACGTACACGCGGGTCAGTTGTGTGGTGTGGAGTTGGGTCATGTAGACCCCGATGAGGAGGTACGGGGTCCCGGAGTGAGCAATGAGAGACATGCCAATTATGTGGGGGCAAGGTGGGGGGGCGGGGGTATGACAGTGGCGGAGTGGAAGGACGATGTGTGAACTGCGAAGAGGACGCATGTGTGGGGTTAGGACATATGTGATTTTTTCAGACGAGCGCTCTTAAGGAGGTATTGGGGTAAGGCAACGCGCCAGTGGGATTTGCGTGATGTGTGATTGGTTTCCGTGAGGAGGAAGACGTCCGGGTGGTGAGTGGTGGCAAGATGGTCGACATCCATGATGGAGGTGTGGAGGCCTCGGGTGTTGAGGTCGACGAGGCGAAGTGGTTGGGCGATGTGGTGAGGGAGGGCCGGTTGTGAGCTGTGATTATCCGGGAGGGTGCGGATGGTTTGAGGCGGGGCGGTTTGTGGTGGAAGCTGCGGGGGTATGGGTTGAGAGTGGGGACGGGTCGCCAGGGGTGTTTGCGAGAGGGGGGCTGTCTTGTGTGTGTCGGGAGTTTGAGGGGGGGGATTGAGGATTGCCGAGAGTTGTAAGAGGCCGATGGGGAGAGGGGGCGGAGCGGAATGCGTGGTGCCAAACAAAGGAGTGGAGTGTTTAGACTGTGGTGCGGGGGACGAAAGCAAGGGGGCATAGGGTTGGACAGGGGGTGCTGAAAGTATGAAGTAGGTGTGGAATGAGGACGTGGGTGCCGCATGACCATGCGTGGCCGGTGTCAAGTTGTCGTGGAGGGTAAAGGATGTGTAGTGACGGAAAGGGAAGTGTGTTGTTGGGGTTCCACGCGGAGAGTAGTGATATGGAGCGGTGGAGGAGGTCTGATGCGGGTGAATGGTGGAGGGAGTCAATCCAAGTTGCAGAAGTGTTGGTGACATGTAGGAGGCCGAAGTGCGAGTGTCGCCATGTGAGGATGAGGAGAGGCTAGTTAGGGTGTCCGGGTCGAAGGGGGGTGCCCACGGTTCGCGCGGTTAATCAACTGGCTCGGGAATATCCCGTGGCAGGGGTGGGTATCTACCTCAATGTTGGCTATCATTGTGTATGTGCATGTGGAGTTCGAGTGTGATTTAGCGAGGGATTGGGCTATGGTGTAGAGATTTGCGAGTTCTTGATAACGTCTCCATTGGAAGGAGAGCACTGCGGCTATGTATAAGTTACCGAGAGGGGTGGGGAGGCCATGGGCGAGGTTTAAGTCGTAGAGGGAGTTATGATCGGTATCCGTGCATGCGCGGGGTGCAGAGTGAGGAATGAGGGCGGCTGGTAAGTATGTGTTGATAGTGTGTTGGCGTATATCATTTGAGATTGTGCATAGGGGGGGAGCGGGGCGTCGGACCTTCAAGGGGCAGAGCTCCCCGTCCGATGTGGTGTTAGGGAGGATTTGCGGCCTTGCCGGCCGAGGCTTGCGTAGGGCGACGGTGGGAGGCTCAGGGGGGTCCGTCCGTCGGGGTTGTGCGCATGCCAGCGAGGGTAAGCTTCTTGGAGCGGATGGCCGTTCGGAGCTTAAGGGAGGGGGGTGAGAATAGGAAAACGTAATGGAGGGGGAGGAGAAAGGTTGTAAACAATTTATGGTAGGTGTTAGGGAGAGGGCGATAGGGGAGAGCAACAATGAGATAGGGGCTGTCGATATCGTTTCAAATATGCTTCGGGGTTTCCGAGAGAAGCATCAGAGCAGGCGTAAAGAAAGTATGGACTGTGAGGGCGGGGGATACGTTTATCGCTTTGGATGTTGGGGTTATGGGTACGTGAGTGCCAAGTTGTGTTTGGAAGGGAGGAGCCACAGTGCCGGGGCAAGTAAATACGCGGGGATAATTACTCGAGTTGGGTAATTCGTACATGCTATTCTCAGGAAGGGGGAAAAGCTGTCATTATTGTAGCGACGGGCAAGGTGGGCAGTGCGAGATGAGTGGAGAAGATGTTAGAACTAGCATTGCATTACCTAGTGCTTATGTACAAGGTAGCTAGTCCTTATCCTAGTACTTAGTGTTGTACAAATAGCGGTACTTTATTTCCCCGTTAGTGGCGGTCGGCCGGCCCTGCCGGTGCCTTTGCCGGCCGCCATCTCTCTCTTTTCACTCCCTATGTCCCCACTGCCGGCCCCCTAGCGGGGCCGGCTAGACTACCCGTATAACCATCGTACTTCCAAACTCCGACATAAGAGGGGAGGGGAAAGGAGCGCGCTAGGGTCTACATTAAGGTTAGCGCGGGTGTATTGAACCATGCAAACACATTTAGTGTGGAAGATAACTCACGCAAACGTAGTTACAGTCACAGTCACGCAAACGGTAGAGTCGCAGAGACAACCAGCCTACATGCGTGGTGTCGGGACAACAGAAGTGAGTGAGCTGTAGCCTAGCGACAGCTCTGTACCGAGTCAAACAGTTTATCGGTATGTCCGATCTAGACATGTACTTATCATATCTAGAGTAGCTTATAGTAGCTATCTGCAACTAATACGTTTGCGGTATTACTTAAAACACTCCCCCTGAAGGTAGCTACGGGATGAAGCGTTGCATTGGGTCTTGTCCTCCAAGGATCGCACTTCGGTGTCTTGCCAGTGTAGGTCCTGGGAGGGGTTTGGTGAGCATGTCAGCCACCATCTGGTCAGTGGGGAGGTACCTCAACTTGATGGTTCCCTGCTCCACGTGGTCTTTGAGGAAGTGCCACTTCAGACCGATGTGCTTAGTCTTTTCGCTGGCCAAGGCATTCTGGGAGTATGCAATGGCGCTTTGGTTGTCCTCCAAGATGGTGGTGGTTTCGGTGATGGGGGAGTTGAAGATTTCCCCCATGAGTTGTCGGAGGTGGAGTCCCTCCTTGATGGCGTCAGCCGCAGAGTAGTACTCGGCTTCACACTTGGATTGAGCCACACGAGTCTGTTGTTTGGAGTTGTAACTCATCGGCCCGCGTCCGAGGGTGAAGAGATAGCCGGAGCGAGACTTGCGGGTGCTGCTGTCGTTGGCCCAATCAGCGTCGGCAAAGCCTGTGAGTTGGAGGCTGTGGTCAAGGCCCCCCCCAACGTCAGGCGCATGTCGATGGTGCCATGAAGGTAGCGGAGGACCTTTTTCAGAGCCTGCAAGTGTGCCTCGGTGGGCGAGGCTTGGGCGGAGCCGAGGATGCTCAAGGCCGTGGAGACATCGGGGCGCGTGCAGACGGCTGCGTATTGGAGGCTGCCCAGGAGGCTGGGGTAGACGTCCTTGGCCACCCCTGTGAGATAGGGCGAGTCCATGTGCGCGAGGCCGGCGAGAAAGCCCGGGTCCATCGGAAGTGACGACGACTTAGAGTCGGACATGCCGTACTTGGAGCGTATGTCGCGCAGGTACTTGGATTGGTCGAGCGAGATGGTGCGCGTGGAGCGATCGCGGGTAATGTGCATGCCGAGGAGTTGGGAGAGGTCACCTAGGTCCTTGATCTTGAACCGTGCTCCGAGTTGAGCTTTGAACGATGCGAGCCAAGTGGCATCATTGCAGGCCGCGGGAATGTCATAGACGTACATGGCGATCATGGCGAAAACGTGGCCGGTGCGGTAGATGTATATGCACGGGTCGGAGACGCATTGTTGCCATCCATGGTCGACGAGCCATGCACAGAGTAGCATGTTGAACTCGCGGGGGGACTGTTTAAGGCCGTAGAGGCAGCGCTTGAGGTGACATACTTTGGACGTGCCGTCGTTGAAGCCTAGAGGCTCGCGGATGTATACATCCTCCCGGATGGGAGCGTAGAGAAACGTTGTGTCGATGTCAAGCTGGCAGAGTTCAAGGTCGCGGGCGGCTGCGATGGTTAGGAAGAGACGCAGGCTGGCCATGCGGATGACTAAGGAGAAGGTCTCTGTGTAGTCCAGTCCGGCGCGTTGGCTACACCCCTTGGCGACGAACCGCGCTTTGAAGCGGGAGACGTCGCCGGCTGTATCCGACTTGACTTTGAAGATCCACATGCTATTAACGACCATGCGGCATGGGGGGAGGTCCACAAGTTCCCACGTGCCGTTGGTGATGAGGGAGGAATACTCATGCTGCATAGCTGCTTGCCACTGCGGGGCTTGGGCGCTGTCAAGTGCAGCCCGGTAGGATTTTTGGTTCCACACACTCCCGGGCACAGAGGAGGGCGACGGCAGTATGGGACGTGCCGGAAGGTGTGTGGGGGGGACCCGTGATAAGGTCTGGGACGTGAGGGTGCTAAAATATGTCCTCTTGAGCTTTGCCTTGTTCAAGATCACACCGTCACGAGGGTCGGGGGGTAGTCGGACAAGTGGGCAACCATATTGCCGTATTGAATGGGGTGTGAGCGGAGCCGAGTATGGCGAGGGGCTGCGGGGGGGGGGGGGAGGTAGGGTTGTTGGTAATGTGAGGTCAATGGGGTGGGATAGGGGTGAGTCTGCGGGTACGTCCGCCGAAGAGTCGGTGATGACCGAGTCGACGGAGGGTTGTGTGTCGAAGCCTGGGGTGTCTTCCTGAAAGACAACATGAACGAAAGTGGTGATGCGACGCGTTTCCGGGTTGTAGACACGGTACCCGGGTGCGTCAGGGGATAGCCCACCAGGACGCCGCGAAATGCTTTTTCACTGAGTTTCCGACGTGGTTTATCGGGACCTTGGCGAAAACGGCGCAGCCGAAGACGCGGAACTTGGAGGCGTCGGGCACCGACGACGTAAGGAGTGTGAGGGGGACGCCACCATTGGGTCCGACCGAGCGACTGTACGTGCGGTTGCGAAGGTACACAACAGTGATGACAGCACACAACCACATGGAGTTGGGAACGGCCATGCTGTGGAGCATCGCCGATGCATTGTCCCGGATAGTGCGCCAAGGACGTTCGGCTTTGCCGAGCACGTGGTGGGCGTATGGGGCACAGAACTGGACCCCGACGCCGAGGTGTGCGCACATCCGGCGAGTGACAGCAGCTTCAAGCACAGAGTCGGAGTCAAACTTGAGGACCGGTGCGAACGCGCCCGACTGGGAGTTATGGCGGGCATGCAAGTGTTTGATGTCTAAGAGGATGGTTTCCAACTCCGGACACGCGTCGTCTTTAGACTTAAGGAACCGCACCCACATGTAGTTGGTGTGGTGGTCGATGACGAGCAAGCAGTAGCGGAGGCCATGTGGGGAGGGGACACTGATTGGTCCCCAGAGATCAGCGGACATGTTGAGGAGGGGGTGGGATGGCTTCGCGCAAGCGGCTGTGTTGCGCGGTGCAACTGTGGCTTTGTGGAGTAAGCAAGAGTCGCAAGAAACTTTGTTTACAGTGCTAGCTAACACATGGCTAGTCGGGACACCGTGAGGATGTTGGGGCTGAAGGCTTTGCATGTTGAGGTGGCCAAACCGACGGTGCCACAATACGGGGGCACACTGGGCAGTAAGGGCAACCCGAGGTGAGGGGTCAGGTGCCGCCGTTGCGGATGGGCTTGAAGGGAGCTCCGGCTGGTGGGGAAGGAGGTAGAGACCGTTTCCGGACGGTTCTAGCACACCCATGCCCGTGGGTCCCAAAAGCAGACAAGTGTCAGAGTTGGAGGGGAAGATGAATTCACATCCGCTGTGAGTTTGCATCCAGCTGACAGTAAGAAGTCTGCCGATACTCTTAGCGGAGCGAGATGATAGGTCGGGGGTGTAGAGTGCATAGACAGTGCGGTGAATGAGCTAGCCAAAGGCAAGTTTGACAGAAATCCGCATTGAGCCACTGCCCTTAACGTCAACGCCGACACCGCCCACGCGAGAGGGAGCGGAGGGGGGTGTAAACTTTACGAAGTCATCTCGGAACGCGGTGATGTTAATCGAGCTGGCGGAATCAACGACCCATAACTGTGATAAGTTACGACTTGGGGCGAGGGAAGAGGAGAATGCCACAGAGCTGAAAGGGACACTCACCTCGTCGTCATCGTAGTCATCAGCGCAGTCCGCGAGGGTGGGTAAGCTGCCGGTGTCATCGGCGGGGGCGTCGTCGGCAGGGACGTCGCTCAGCAGAGCAGCGTGAGTAGAAGTGGTGCCACCGGCGGCGCCGTACTTCTTGACGGTCATCTTACGCTTGGCGAGGTTCCACTTAAGGATAGCGTCATCCAAGGGAGTGCATGCGGACATGAGGTGGTTTAGGCTGCCACAAGTGCCACACTTGTTGGGTCGATTACCGCGAGGATGACGGTGTGGTGGGCCTCGACCGCTATGCGAGCCGCGGCCCGCAGCGACAAACGCGGAGATGGGAGGGGGTGATGCGACCGGAGCGGGTGTGTCCAGGGCAGGGTCGTCGTCCATGTTGTGCGCGAGGTGGAGGATGCTGGCCATCACTTCATTAGCCGACATGTGGTAGTTTGTGGCAAATGCGTTGATGACGCATTGTTTCGCTTGACCGTGTGGGCCGCTGCTGGAAATACCGCGCAGCATGAGGAGACCAAGGTTGTGGGGGTGGATGGCAGCGGAGCCATCAACCATTTGGCACGTCTCGTTGTAGTCGTCAAAGGTCTGGCGCATGGAGTGGACATAGTCACTGAGTGACTGACCATGGCGATGTCTTACCAGCAGGCTCTCCAAGAGGGACACGGAGCGAGCAAAAGTCCGACAGTCGAGGCGTTCACACAAAATGTCCCACGCGGCAGCGGCGCAGTCAGGGCGGGCCGGAGAAACGCACTTCATCGCATGGTCAACGCGCTGATTCGCGCTAGCTGCATGGAGGAGCCGCGTGTAGGCGTAGTGTTACGCAGGTTCGTCGAGCCAGACGCCGGAGTCGCGGATGGCCAGCTGCGATATGGGATATGCGGCCTTGATGTAGAGGAAGTTAAGGAAGGTCCTCTTCCATTGCTTAAAGTCCGTGGTCGGGCCCATGACGGGGACCGACATCTTCATGGACCGGTTGAGGGCGTCCTTGTCGAAGCCGGGGGCTTCGTGTGCCGCTCGGCCGATGACTATAGGGTCAATGGTGGGGCGACGACTGCCACGGGTGGTGTGGTCGCCACGCTAGGCTGGGGGAGAATGCCGTCCATGGAAGTGGGGAGGTGGACCACCGGGAAAGGGAGAGCGGCCGGCCATGGTATGCGGCGGGCCGTACGGGTGCGGGTGGCCACGAAAGGGGGGGACGAGGTGAGAGCGCGCCTCCGGGATGAGAGGTCCGGGGTTGTGAAGGGCATATCCAGCGGGGGGGTATGGGGGGGTTGGTGGGAGGTGTTCATCGTGGAGCTCGTGACGCGAGGGCTCGCGGTGCTCATCGGGACGCGAGGGCTCGCGGTGCGCATCGGGACGGCGCTGTGCGACGGTGGGGTCGCCAACAGGAGCTTTAGCGGTAGCAGCAACGAAGGCCGTTTGTGCGTCCGGTGGGGCGTAGCCAGGCTGGGGATGCTCAAGCATGGGGGGGGTGTGCACGTCGTGGCCGTCCCGAAAGGGTTCGAGCTGCGCATCGCGGCGGCGCTGAGCGACATGGGTGTCGGGATTAGCAACCGCAGCAGCAACAACAACAACGTCGGCCGACTGCGAGTCGAGGCGAGCGTTAATGAGCGCCATTTGCGTAAGGAGCAGCGCGAAAGTATCCGGGGTGGGATCGAGAGTGCTCTGCTGAGAGCCTGGGTCATGGGAATCAGGAGGCAAAATATGCGGAGAGTCGGCAGAGCGAGTTTCCGGCGCCATTTCGACAGAGGGCGAAAAAGAGAGAGCAGAATAAAAAACAGGCAGCGGTTAAAACCGCTAGCCGGACTCGTGCCTAACAATGGTTTCAGAGAGACGGCATGATGCCCGCCGACCCCTCGGCCTGACGCCCCGGGGTGTCTCAAAGCACCTTTTTTTATATCCTCCACCCAGTGTGGGGCACAAGTCGAGGTTAAGGCCAGGACATGTGGAGCGCTGCGCTGGCGGCTGAGTCGCTAAGATAATATTAAAATAAAAAGGTAAGCTAGGGCTGTCGTGCAACCTGTGGATGCGTATTCACCCGATAGTGCGCCCCCCCCTTTCTCTAGCTTGGACTTGTATGCACCTTGTCCACACACGACGAGTGCGTCGGTGTGGGTGGCTGTCTATCGCCGTCGAGTAGCTGACTTAAGAGGGGTTGTGGCGGGTTTTAAATCGCAGTTTATACTAGCGATACCGCCGACAACAATGTGAAAGTACTAAGTGTCTATAGAAACTTGCCTTCTGCGGGAGAGCTGTCGATCGCAGCTCGCCGAACCAGGTTGTCGCGCGTGAGTGACGTGAGGCGGGGGCCCATAACCTATTGAACCATGCAAACACGGTTAGTGTGGAAGATAACTCACGTAAACGTAGTTACAATCACAGTCACGCAAACATGACAGTCACAGAGACAAGCAGCCTACATGCGTGGTGTCGGGACAACAGAAGTGAGTGAGCTGTAGCCTAGCGACAACTTTGTACGCAATCAAACAGTTTATCGGTATGTCCGATCTAGACATGTACTTATCATATCTAGAGTAGCTTATAGTAGCTATCTGCAACTAATACGTATACGATATTACTTAGAAAAGGCTCCTCTTCAGCGGTTGCATCCCCCGCCCGGTACTCCCCACCTAGACTGTGATTTCCTCGAACCCCTACCCCCCCTGTTGTAAGTAATACCGTATACGTATTAGTTGCATATAGCTATTGTAAGCTACTCTAGATATGATTAGTACATGTCTAGATCGGACATACCGATAAACTGTTTGACTCGGTACAGAGCTGTCGCTAGGCTACATCTCTCTCACTTCTGTTGTCCCGACACCACGCCTGTAGGCTGGTTGTCGCCGTAACAGTTCCGTTTGCGGGACTGTGACTGTAACTACGTTTGCGTACGTTATCTTCCACACTAACTGTGTTTGTACATCTGTGGCTTTGTGAAGTAAGCAAGAGTCGCAAGAAACTTTGGTTACAGCGCTAGTTAACACAGGGCTAGTCGGGACACCGTGAGTATGCTGGGCTTGAAGGCTTTGCATGTTGAGGTGGCCATATCGACGGTGCCATAGGACGGGATCACACTGGGCAATAAGGGCAACCTGAGGGGAGGGGTCAAGTGCCGCCGGTGCGGATGGGCTTGAAGGGAGTTCCGGCTGGTGGGGAAGGAGGTAGAGACCGTTTCCGGACGGTTCTAGCACACCCATGCATGTGGGTACCAAAAGCAGACAAGTGTCAGAGTTGGAGGGGAATATGAATTCACAGCCGCTGTGAGTTTGCATCCAGCTGACACTAAGTAGTCTGCCGATACGCTGTGCGGAGCGAGATGATAGGTCACGGGTGTAGAGTGCATAGACAGTGCGGTGAATGAGCTAGCCATAGGCAAGTCTGACAGAGATCCGCACTGAGCCACTGCCCTTAACGTCAACGCCGACACCGCCCACGCGAGAGGGGGCGGAGGGTGGCGTGAATTTCAGGAAGTCATCTCGGAACGCAATGAGGTTAATCGAGCTGGCGGAATCAACGACCCAAAACTTTGACAGATTACGACCCGGGGCGAGGGAAGAGGAGAATGCCACAGAGCTGAATGGGACACTCACCTCGTCGTGAGCGTAGTCATCAGCGCAGTCCGCGAGGGTGGGTAGGCAGTCGGTGTCATCGGCGGGGGCGTCGTCGGCAGGGACGTCGCTCAGCAGCGCAGCGTGAGCAAGGGGGTGCCGTCGGCGGCGCCGTACTTCTGGACTGTCAGCCTACGCTTGGCGAGATTCCACTTAAGGATAGCGTCATCCGTGGCAGTGCACGCGGACATGAGATGGTGGAGGCTGCCACAAACGCCACACTTGTTGGGTCGATGGCCGCGAGGATTACGGTGTGGTGGGCCTCGACCGCTGTGCGAGCCGCGGCCCGCAGCGACGAACGCGGAGATGGGAGGGGGTGATATGGCCGGAGCGGTTGCGTCCGGAGCAGGGTCGTCGTCCATGTTGTGCGCAAGGTGGAGGATGCTGGCCATCACTTCATCAGCCGACATGATGTAGTCCGTGTCAAAGGCGTTGATGACGCATTGCTCTCCCTTTCTCGGTGGCCCACCTCCTCCCTGTCATGGCCGGCACTCTCCCCCAGTCCAACATGGCGACCCCACCACCCGTGGCCGTCGTCGCCCCACTATTGACCCGGTGGTCATCAACCGGGCGGCACACGAAGCCCCCGGCTTTGACAAGGACGCCCTCAACCGGTCCATGAAGATGTCGGTCCCCGTCATGTGCCCGACCACGGACTTTAAGCAATGGAAGAGGACCTTCCTTAATTTCCTCTCCATCAAGGCCGCATACCTCATTCCACAGTTGGCCATCCGCGACTCCGGCGTCTGGCTCGACGAACAAGCGCAACACTACGCCTACACGCTGCTTCTCCATGCAGCCAGCGCGAATATGCGCGCTGACCAAGCGATGAAATGCGTTTCTCCAGCACGCCCTGACGGCGCCGCTGCCGCGTGGGACATCCTTTGTGAACGCCTCGACTGTCGGTCTTTTGCTCGCTCCTTGTCCCTCTTGGACAACCTGACGGTCAGACAGCGCCCTGGTTAGTCACTCAGTGACTATGTCCACTACATGCGCCAGACCTTTGACGACTACAACGACACATGCCAAATGGTTGATGGTTCCGTTGCCATCCACCCCCACCACCTCGGTCTCCTCATGCTGCGCGGTATTTCCAGCAGCGGCCCACACGGTCAGTCGAAACAATGCGTCATTAACGCCTTTGACACGGACTACATCATGTCGGCTGATGAAGTGATGGCCAGCATCCTCCACCCTGCGCACAACATGGACGACGACCCTGCTCCGGACGCAACCGCTCCGGCCATATCACCCCCTCCCATCTCCGCGTTCGTCGCTGCGGGCCGCGGCTCGCACAGCGGTCGAGGCCCACCACACCGTAACCCTCGCGGCCATCGACCCAACAAGTGTGGCGTTTGTGGCAGCCTCCACCATCTCATGTCCGCGTGCACTGCCACGGATGACGCTATCCTTAAGTGGAATCTCGCCAAGCGTAGGCTGACAGTCCAGAAGTACGGCGCCGCCGACGGCACCCCCCTTGCTCACGCTGCGCTGCTGAGCGACGTCCCTGCCGACGACGCCCCCGCCGATGACACCGACTGCCTACCCACCCTCGCGGACTGCGCTGATGACTACGCTCACGACGAGGTGAGTGTCCCATTCAGCTCTGTGGCATTCTCCTCTTCCCTCGCCCCGGGTCGTAATCTGTCAAAGTTTTGGGTCGTTGATTCCGCCAGCTCGATTAACATCACCGCGTTCCGAGATGACTTCCTGAAATTCACGCCACCCTCCGCCCCCTCTCGCGTGGGCGGTGTCGGCGTTGACGTTAAGGGCAGTGGCTCAGTGCGGATCTCTGTCAGACTTGCCTATGGCTAGCTCATTCACCGCACTGTCTATGCACTCTACACCCGTGACCTGTCATCTCGCTCCGCACAGCGTATCGGCAGACTTCTTAGTGTCAGCTGGATGCAAACTCACAGCGGTTGTGAATTCATATTCCCCTCCAACTCTGACACAGGTTTGCTTTTGGTACCCACATGCATGGGTGTGCTAGAACCGTCCGGAAACGGTCTCTACCTCCTTCCCCACCAGCCAAACCTCCCTTCAAGCCCATCCGCACCGGCGGCACTTGACCCCTCCCCTCAGGTTGCCCTTATTGCCTAGTGTGATCCCGTCCTATGGCACCGTCGATATGGCCACCTCAACATGCAAAGCCTTCAGGCCCAGCATACTCACGGTGTCCCGACTAGCCCTGTGTTAACTAGCGCTGTAACCAAAGTTTCTTGCGACTCTTGCTTACTTCACAAAGCCACAGCTGCACCACGCAACACAGCCGCTTGCGCGAAGCCATCCCACCCCCTCCTCAACATGTACGCAGACCTGTGGGGCCCGGTCAATGTCCCCTCCCCACATGGCCTCCGTTACTGCTTGCTCGTCATCGAACACCACACCAACTACATGTGGGTGCGGTTCCTTAAGTCTAAAGACGACGCATGTTCAGAATTGGAAACCATCCTCTTGGACATCAAACACCTGCATGCCCGCCATCACTCCCATACGGGCGCGTTCGCACCGGTCCTCAAGTTTGACTCCGACTCTGTGTTTGAAGCTGCTGTCACTCGCCGGATGTGCGCACACCTCGGCGTCGGGGTGCAGTTCTCTACCCCATACGCCCACCACATGCTCGGCAAGGCCGAACGTCCCTGTCGCACTATCCGGGACAATGCATCGGCGATGCTCCACAACATGGCCGTTCCCATCTCCATGTGGTCGTGTGCTGTCAGCACTGTTGTGTACCTTCGCAACCGCACGTACAGTCGCTCGGTCGGACCTAATGGGGGCGTCCCCCTCACACTCCTTACGTCGTCGGTGCACAACGCCTCCAAGTTCCGCGTCTTCGGCTGCGCGGTTTTCGCCAAGGTCCCCGACAAACAACGTCGGAAACTCAGTGAAAAAGCATTTCGCGGCGTCATGGTGGGCTATCCCCCTGACGCACCCGGGTATCGTGTCTACAATCCGGAAACGCGTCGTATCACCACTTCCGTTCATGTTGTCTTTCAGGAAGACACCCCAGGCTTCGACACACAACCCTCCGTCGACTCGACCATCACCGACTCTTCGGACGACGTACCAGCAGACTCACCCATGTCCCACCCCATTGACCTCACATTACCCACACCCGTACCCCCCCGGCAGCCCCTCGCCATGCTCGGCTCCGCTCCCACCCCATTCGCTACGGCGATATGGTCGCCCACTTGTCAGGCTACCCACCAACCCTCGTAACGGCGTGTTGTGATCCTGAACAAGGCAAAGCTCAAGAGGACATCTTTGAGCACCCTCACGTCCCCGACCTTGTCACGGGTCCCCCACACACACCTGCCGGCACGTCCCCTACTGCCATCGCTCTCCTCTCCGCCCGAGATTGTGTGGAACCAAAATCCTACCGGGCTGCACTTGACAGCGCCCAAGCCCCCCAATGGCAAGCCGCTATGCAACAGGAGTATTCCTCCCTCATCAGCAACGGCACGTGGGACCTTGTGGACCTCCCCCCCGGCCGCATGGTCGTTAACAACATGTGGATCTTCAAAGTCAAGTCGGATACAATCGGCGACGTCTCCCGCTTCAAAGCGCGGTTCGTCGCCAAGGGGTGCAGCCAACGCGCTGGACTGGACTACACGGAGACCTTCTCCCCGGTCATCCGCATGGCCAGCCTGCGTCTCTTCCTCACCATCGCAGCCGCCCGCGACCTTGAACTTTGCCAGCTTGACATCGACACAGCGTTTCTCTACGCCCCCATCCGGGAGGATGTGTACATCCGCCAGCCCCTCGGCTTCACCGATGGAACGTCCAAGGTTTGCCACCTCAAGCGTTGCCTCTACGGCCTTAAGCAGTCCCCCCGCGAGTTCAACATGCTCCTTCGTGCGTGGCTCGTCGACCATGGATGGCAACAATGCGTCTCCGACCCGTGCATATACATCTACCGCACCGGCCACGTCTTCGCCATGATCGCCCTGTACGTCGATGACATCCCCGCCGCGTGCAATGATGCCACCTGGCTCGCATCGTTCAAAGCCCAACTCGGAGCACGGTTCAAGATCAAGGGACCTCGGCGACCTCTCCCAACTCCTCGGCATGCACATTACCCGCGATCGCTCCACGCGCACCATCTCGCTCGACCAATCCAAGTACCTGCGCGACATCCTCGCCAAGTACGGCATGTCCGACTCTAAGCCGTCGTCCCTTCCGATGGACCCGGGCTTCCTCGCCGGCCTTGCACACATGAACTCGCCCTCTCTCACAGGAGTGGCCAAGGACGTCTACCCCAGCCTCCTGGGCAGCCTCCAGTACGCCGCCGTTTGTACACGCCCCGATGTCTCCACGGCGTTGAGTATCCTCGGCTCTGCCCAAGCCTCGCCCACCGAGGCACACTTGCAGGCTCTTAAAAAGGTCCTCCGCTACCTCCATGGCACCATCGACATGCGCCTGACGTTGGGGGGGGCCTTGACCACAGCCTCCAACTCACAGGCTTTGCCGACGCTGATTGGGCCAACGACAGCAGCACCCGCAAGTCTCGCTCCGGCTATCTCTTCACCCTCGGACGCGGGCCAGTCATTTACAAGTCCAAACAACAGACTCGTGTGGCTCAATCCACGTGTGAAGCCGAGTACTACTCTGCGGCCGACGCCACCAAGGAGGGACTCCACCTCCGACAACTCCTGGGGGAAATCTTCAACTCCCCCATCACTGAAACCACCACCATCTTGGGGGACAACCAAAGCGCCATTGCATACTCCCATAATGCCTTGGTCAGCGAGAAGACTAAGCACATCGGTCTGAAGTGGCACTTCCTCAAAGACCACGTGGAGCATGGAACCATCAAGTTGAGGTACCTCCCCACTGACCAGATGGTGGCTGACATGCTCACCAAACCCCTCCCAGGACCTGCACTAGCAAGACACCGAAGTGCGATCCTTGGAGGACAAGACCCAATGCAACGCTTCATCCCGTAGCTACCTTCAGGGGGAGTGTTTTAAGTAATACCGTATACGTATTAGTTGCAGATAGCTATTGTAAGCTACTCTAGATATGAATAGTACATGTCTAGATCGGACATACCGATAAACTGTTTGACTCGGTACAGAGCTGTCGCTAGGCTACAGCTCTCTCACTTCTGTTGTCCCGACACCACGCATGTAGGCTGGTTGTCGCCGTAACTGTTCCGTTTGCGGGACTGTGACTGTAACTACGTTTGCGTACGTTATCTTCCACACTAACTGTGTTTGCATGGTTCAATACCCCCCCCCCCCCCCCCCCCCGGGTGGAGGGTGGACCCCTTCCATCGCTCCCTCACGGCACGGTTTAGTCTCGTATCGGTGTCCGGCAAGGAGATCCTCTTGGCCCACTTTTGTTTAACTTGGCGATTAGCACCCCCCCTCCGGAAAATTGGGGAACGGTGCAAGGATTCAGCGGCGATCCAAGCCTTTTCTGACGATGGAAAGTATTTGATCAAAACGCCTTTCGTCCCGACTGTAATTACGGTGGCTACGGAGGAATTGGGAAAAGTCTACTCGAATGTTCAACCAATCAAATCTTCGTGCATGGTACCTCCGGATACGGCCCCTGAACTTGTTGAGGTGATACGAACGACGGTCCCCGTTGTTACGCGTACTAGTAACCTTGGAGCCCCTTTGGCGATGGACTTCTCGATGGCAAATGGCCCTCCATCATCTCACAATGAGAACTATGTTCATTCTTGGCTGCAAGACATCGTAGAGGCTCATCAACTCCTCTTGGACAAAATCGTTTGCTTTGCTATGTCGGACTTCGGAGGGACACACGCCGCTTTTCGCTTGATGATCAAGTGTGCGGTACGCCGCTATGGGTTGTTGCTCCGCACCCTTCCCCCAAGTATCTGCCGACCGTACCTTGCTAATGCTAATAGGGCCGTTCGAACAGCAGTTCACCGAATCTTGGGCGTTTCTCAAGACGTACAAACACTCGATCAACTGAATTGTGCTATGCGCCAGTTTTCCCTCCCGGCGGAGTTTTGGGGGGCTTAATGTACCGTCCCTCGAGCTCGACGCCGAACATGCTCACCATGCTTCATTCACTCCGAGCCTCGCCAACCTGATTACTGATTACGAATCCGAGTCGCTAGGTCCTTTGTACGGTCTCATCCTACATAAACTAGCGAATGTTGCCACTTCTACTTTACCGTGGGCGGTCTAATTGCGCAATTCGTATGATTCGATCTCCACTATGGGTATATGGGCGGGTATTCGGAATCGGATCTTTTGCTGTTGACTAGCACAATGAACCAAGACCAGTCCGATTATGTTGGGCCCGATGTCGAGTTGATGGTATCTCCGGTCAACAATGCGGTGGCACCCGCAACCCAACTGACTTGCCTGCAACTTTCGACTCCCGGTGCTCTCACTCGCGTGAGAGATTTTGGGGGGCATATTCAACGGGGCCTTTCGCGCATTTTTCGTGCCCGGGCCTACCTTGACCTCTTGGCGTTTTGCAGACGTTCCCCACCGGACTATATGAGAGGGGTCGCGGGGCTTTGGCTTTCTTTTTCGCTTCACATGAGTCCAGTTTCAAGGTGCCATCCGATTGCTATACGATGGCAGCCCACCGGGTGCTTGGCTTGACTGCGGAGCGCGCCTCTCATGTTCGAAAGTGCTCTCGGTGCAATGAGGCTCCTTCAGAGGCTCGCGGGTATGAATCTTCGTCGACGGTTTCGGGCATCTCTATGTCGGGTGAGCGCTCCACAACTGCTATGCTCATGGACCATATCCCCCGGTGCCCGTGCTCTTGGTATATTATTCAACTCCACGACCGTATTGTCCACCGTATTGAAGAGTATATGCTTGAAGCGGGGGCTACTAAGGGGCGGGACTTGCGTTTGGAGGTCCGCCGTATTCGGTCGGGAGCTTATCGAGATCGCCATGGGGATGTGGTTTGGTTAGCTTTCAATGCTCCGCACCGTCATCTTGTTGTTGATGGTGTGACGGTTACAAGTGCTCGCACGAACACCATTGTTCCTCGTATAGGTGCTCGTTTCCCACTTCCTAGCAGCCTTGCATTGGGAGCTCATCATGGTAAACTTGATGCGGACCTCCGCACTTGTGCTTTGCTTGGCACGCCTTCGGTTAAGTCGATCCATGACTACTATCCCTTGGAGGATGGGGGCCGGTTGGCGCCGATGGCGGCTAAGTTGGCTGATCGCATAGCTGTGTTGGTGGCTTTTCGTCGCTTCCTTGGCATGTACAATTATGTCCGTATGCAACATTTCGTTCGTCGATCTACTTCTGCCCCTTTTCGGCGGCTTTGGGGGGATGTGAGACGTGAATTCATGCAACGTCTTTCTTGTGCTCTTCGTGGAACTCTGGGTTCCTATCTCCGCGACGCTTTTCAGGAGGGCAGTGCTGACGCATGCCTTCCTGTTCCTCGGGCTTAGGTTTTTTCCTCTTTTCTTCTTTTTGCTTGGTGTCCTCCACTGCTTTTTCTTGTAAAAAAATATGAAATATTAATCAAGGAACTCGTGTAGAAAGCGATGGTACCAGGTAGAGATATATAGAGGAAGTAGAGGAGCGTGGATGTTGTGTTTTGGTCCGGTCGTCGCTACATACTAGGGTCATCGGCACGCCCCACCCGTGTTGGACTTGTGTCCGCGTGGGCGGAGACGGTGGTAACGACTCCGCGGGCATTATATTTATCTCGGTCTATCTCCCTACCGGATCGCAAGGGGAACCGTACCGCTGCCGCTTGCGCGAGGAGCTAGCGCAGCTTCGTGAAAAATTCCCTAGAGATACCATCGTCGTCGGGGGGGATTGGAACCTCGATGAAGCACAGTTAGATGCTTTGTTACGGCGTTGGCGGTGTGTACCAGATGCGAAAACAGTTTGGCCGCGAGACGCTTCGGCGCGCGTGCGTGGTACATGCCGGAGGGGCAGCTGCCGGGTGATCGATCATTTCGTGGCATGGCCCCCCGTCATGGGCCCTTCCCTTTCCTTCCCGCACTCTGTCTTTGTCGACTATTCATGGGACACCTCCGACCACTTCCCTGTCTTCGCTTCAGTCCCTCGCCTTGTGGGTGATTCGTTCGAACATCCCCACCCCCCTCTCGTGCTTGAACGCCTCTCCGTCCGGTCAATCCCGAAGCCGGCTCGGGGAGATCCTCCTTCTGAGTGGCCGACACCGTTCCGCGACTTCGTCACCGCTAACCCCTTCGCGGTACTAGCCCCTCCTAATGACGAGCCTATGGAGGGGGCCATGTCACGGGAACCCGACTCCATCGACGCCGACGCCGATGGTTTTGTCCAAGCCGTATGGTCTACAGCCCGTAGGGTAGGGGCGGTTTCACGCACTAGGCGTAAGGGCCTCGGGCCTCCGCTACAACGTTCTATCCTAGGGGCTATCGCTCGTCGTCGGCATGCTTTTTTGGCCTTGTGCCAAGAGGCCCGCGGCCCTTACCAATCCGTAGCATTGGATAGGTATATCGCTGCGCGCTTACGGGTTAAAAACATGGTCCGAACTAACCGCCGCCGCCAAAAGGCTAGAGCCATAGACAAGGCCATTAACGACTTTAGACAAGGTGGTGGTAGGCGGGGTTTTTGGAAATGGGCCCGCTCTATTGCCAAGGGTCATCCTACGCAAAGCAACCGCGCGGAACAACCAGTGCATGATCCTACGTCGGGAGTACTCCATACCGAACCGGGTGAAATTAACGCGTGCTGGGCGCGGCACTATCGGGAGCTTTTGCGCGACCCTCACCCTGCTGCGTGTAGGGCTACCATTTACCGCGAGGCATGGGAACGACGCCGAGGGGGCCGGCCCCCCTCCCCTGCGCTAGATGGGATTAATGGACCCATTGGTGGAGGGGAACTTTGCAAGGCCCTTAAAAGATTAAATAATAATAAAGCTTCAGGGGTGGATGGCATAACCGCGGAGACCTTAAAACTGGCGATATACGCCCCGGATAGCCCTTTTGGCAAATCCCTATTGGAGTTGATGAATAAGATATGGACTACTAAATGTGTCCCTAAGCAATGGTGTAGCTCCGCGGTCGTGTCAATACTAAAAAAGGGGACGTGACCGTCATGGATAATTATAGGGGCATTTCCATTATGGGGGCTCTTATTAAACTACTAATGACGGTCGTAACCCAACGTCTTCAAGATGTATGCCAAACGAATAAATTAACGAATAGAATAATCCGCCGGTGGCAAGGGGGATTTATGCCACGGGGAAGAGTGCCCCTTGCAAGTCGCGAGCATATTTGATATCGCAGGCCGCCGCCAGGCGTTAGGGCTACCCACTGTCCAAGTAAAAACTGGAGAGGCCCCGGGCATATTATCCGACCCCATCCCAATAGAGCGCGGACTGCGACAAGGGTGCCCAGCATCCCCAATCCTCTTTGACATATTTATTAATGATATATTTGACGGGATAAAAGGATTGGGATGCGAGGTGCCGGGTTGCGTTGACATGCTTGACTCTAGGCAACCGTTAAGGGTGCCGGGCCAATTATTCGCCGACGACACCGTGGGCCTTGCGCCATCGCTCGATAACTTGCATGCCATGTTCGCCCACTTTTCTCAATGGGCGGAGGACCATTGAAATTGAAATTGAAATTGAAATTGAAATTGTTTACAACATGTACCGTATGCGCCGGTTTTTCACCAAAAGCCGGATGCGTCGGCTGCTGTCTCTGGGCCCTCCCAACTATGCCATACAGGGAACTTACAAGTCATGGCTAGACCGTTAACCACCTAATCCAACCTCTCCAAGGGTGTTCGGGGGTTTTACTCCCCCCCGGGGAGGGTGCAAGTAGAGGTGAAGGATGTGTGCATTCAGGGTCGTGCGTGGAGGCAATGTGCGGATGCGCGGCGGGAGGTCGTGCGGGACTTGATGCGGTATATGCGTAGGAGGTGATGCAGCCATTGGACAGTATGCGTATGGAGTTGTGTAAGAATGCGAGATGTGTCGAGGCGTGCTTTGGAGACGAGTTTATCAGGAGGGTCTGTGCGGGCGGTGAGAAGGGAGGTGAGACTCGTGATGGTGGAGGAGTGCGGTGTACCTGTGCGGCTCATGACGACGGGGAGGATGTCGACCACTGTGTGGCGGTTAGCCTCTGAAAGCTAAACGCTAGCACAAATATGTTGTAGTCTGTCTAGTTTGTTGTTGCAAGATTGCAAATGTTTGTCGAGAGGCAATTGATGAGAGATGTTTCACTCATGTACTTAGGCAGTAGATGTTGTAAGTGAACAAAGGAATTGTTAAAAGGTTCTGTCACCTCCCTCTACTGCACTGGGCTTAAATAGGTTTCAGCCCAGACTAGTTACGCCTGCAAGCTTTGCTTACGTGTCAGGCGTTGGTGCTGCTCAACCGTCGTCATCTGTCCTCGAGACACGGCCTGCCTAGCATTGGATTTCACGACGCATCTCCTTCTGCATTGAAGAGCTCGTTCTGGCGCGTCATCTGGCTAGCTAGATTAATTATGCATATCTGTACGTACCGGGAGGTACTGGTCGTACCGTAGCATCAGCACCATTACAATATTGCAGTAGCGACGTACCCACGAGTATACGTCCATCCTGTGGAAAAGCACGATTTGGTATCCGTAACGAGTACCTGTACAATGTCCTGCAATGTACAGTTGCAGGACTGTACTCGTCACACTCGTACCCTCCCCCTCTTGACAGATCAATGAGGCCCCCGCGAGGCAGATCTCCGTGGTTCTTGGCTCCTTTACTGAAGCAATTACTGGGACTCAGGAATGCGCGCGGGGTGAGCGTGCATGAAGTCAATGTACGCCTGAGTCTTGGCGAATTTGCGCCATTTGGGTGTCTCCAAGAATTCTTGTAACGCAATTGTTCGATGCACCTCGTTCAAACGGTGCCAGACAGGTGGAATGTCGTCATCACTGAAGTGCGTCATGAAGAGCAAATATTTGCCTCGTCGTCCAGGTAGTGACTTGATGCACACAGCAGAGATGTGCGACACGTCAAACTCCTCATCGTCTCCTTCAGGTACAGTCACCGGAACAGCTGGTCGTAGCGGAGCGGTAGAGCAGGGTCGTAAGTTGTTAACATGGAACACAGGATGTAAGCGTACTGTCGCTGGTAGTTTCAATCTGTAACTGTGTTTTCCAATCTGCTCCTCCACTGAAAAAGGGCCAAGCTGTTTGTCTCTGAGTTTCCTGTTCGACTGTCCTCGCAGAAAAAGATTTGTTGTGACGACTGGCACCTTGTCTCCCTTAGCGAAGTGTGGCGCTGTAGACGGTTCTGTGCGTGCTTGCATCTCGTCCTTATGTAGCTGTAACACAGAGCGTACCAGGGTGTGCACTTCCTGTAACAATCTCAACCGTTCTGTTGCGTCTTGCGAAATTGGAATCGACGGTCGTATGCCGAACAGCAGGTCAGGAGGCTCCTCAGGAGAAAAACCAAAGTTAGCCTCGAACGGTGTGTGCTCAATTCCGAGTGCACGCAAAGCGTTGTACGCAAATTCCACTTGCGGTAAAAGTGTCGACCAGTCAGAGCCATCATAGCAACAGAAGCAACGAAGAAGCTGCTGAAACGTGCTGTTCACGCGCTCTTTCAGTCCGTCTGTTTCTGGGTGTCGGCTGGAAGATATGTTCAGACGCGTTCCAAGGCGTCTCCAGAGTGTCAGCCAGAAAGCGTTGACAAATTTCGGGTCGCGGTCGCTGATCAGTACACGGGGCAGTCCATGTAAACGGTAGACTCCCTGTAAAAACAAAGTGGCAGTTTCTTCGGCAGTAATCGACTCTGTACATGGTAGAAAATGGGCCATTCGAGTTAGATGGTCTACTACAAATAGCACACTGTTAAAGCCGTTGCTTTCAGGCAAGTGTGTCAGGTAGTCAAGACCAACTGTGTGCCACGGTCTGGGTGGAACAGGTAATGGGTAAAGAGTCGCAGCCATCTGCGGTCGAATCTTTGCTCGTCGGCACACGACGCAACGTTCACAAAAATCTTTCACGTCTTGGCGGATTCGTTTCCACCAGAATCTGTCGAGTGCTTTAGCAAGAGTGCTAGCAACTCCTCTGTGACCAGCTGACGAACTTTCGTGCAGCTCTGTGATCAATCTCAGTCGGAGCTCAGAGTTCTGTGGAATACAAAGGCGATTGAGACGCCAAAAGTACCCGTCTCTGGCTTCTATCCGGCTGTCTCTTGTCCACTCACCATCGTCCCCATAAAACGAATCTCGTGAGAACCCCTCGCGAATGAGATCAACGAACTCAGGGCTCAGCTGCAACGCTTCAACAGTCAGTAAATTTAACTGTGCGTCTTCAAACAGCAGCTGGGACTTCCGTCGTAATTCTCGATCTGACGGAACCTCGCCATCCCAAAATAAGGGTACTGTGGCCTGAGGTACGAAGTCTGGACGCCGGCTTAACGGGTCGGCTTCGTTCAGAGCTCCCTTGCGATATGCAAGTGTCATCGAGCCCACAAACGGTTGCAAATCCCGCAGGTATCTTGCTTGCCGCTTGTTTAGCCTGTTGTTCGGTTGCCTGAGCAGATGTCGCAGTGTGTCGTGGTCTGTTACGACAAGGAACTTAGAACAGCCTTCAAGATAGCACCTCCAATGCTTGACAGCTTCGCATACGGCCAAAGCTTCTAATTCGTACGCAGAGTAAGTGTTACCACGCTCAGCTGGATTCAGCTTACGCGCCCAGTAAGAGACTGGTTGAAGACCGCCTCCTTGGTCTTGCAACAGGACTGCTGCAATCCCCACTGTTGATGCATCTGTAGCTACGGTGAACGTCGCGTCCGAGAACTGTACGAAACTGCGAACCTCCTTCTGCGTCTTGGGCACTGGCCAGTCCGCAACGGCCTCGACTTTCTTTGTGGAAACCGAAATTTTTCCCGGCTGACACAGTGTAGCCCAGATACTCCATTTCTTGCAATCCGAAGAAGCATTTCTTAAGGCGTAATTTCAGCCCTTCCTCCTTGAATTGCTGTAGCACTAGACGTAGGTGCTCCAGGTGTTCTTCCAGAGTTCGACTGTAGATACAAACGTCATCCAGGTAGACTGTCACGAACTTATGTAAAAAGTCGCGAAGAATGTCGTTCATCATCCTCTGAAATGTAGCTGGTGCATTGCACAGCCCAAACGGCATGGCGACCCATTCCATTAAGCCATCAGGGGTCTGAAAAGCCGTCTTGTGAATGTCTTGATCACGCACTCGAACTTGCCAGAATCCAGAAGCGAGGTCGAGGTGTGTGTAAAAATTCGCGTCCTTAAGTTCGTCCAGTGTGTCATCCACTCTCGGAAGTGGGTAGGCGTCTTTACGCGTAACCTCGTTAAGGCCACGGTAGTCAATGCACAGACGTAGCGAGCCATCAGCTTTCCGCACAAAAAGAATTGGCGAGCCGAACTCACTATAGCTGGGGCGTATCAAACCAGCTTCCATTGCGTCTTTGAGCTGTCGATTAAGCTCAGCGCGTTCTGCGGGTGACAATCTGTTCAGACGTTGACGTCGCATTGGGCCAATTGTTTCAATGGGATGATCCCATTGTCGGCTTACAGGTGGAGAGTTGACAGGTTGCAGTAACTCCGGGAAGTCATCGAAAAGTAAAGACCGGAAGTTGTCACGTTGTTCTCCTGTTAGTTCCTCTCCAGTCTGGAAGTCTGTCGACTGTTCGGTGGCTGACGTAAGTTCAATGACGTAAAAATCAGCATGACGTCCCCTGCTGCGGCGCGTCTTGCGCATAAGCTTCTGAACTTTCGTAGACGACAGGAGTAGACACTCAAGGCGTCGTTCCTCAAGTGTAGTCTCCACTGCTGTGCCGTCCATTAGTGTAAAAATTCTGGTTGTACCAAATTGTAAAGAGGCATGTTCATCATCAAGCCATGGTAAACCCAGGATTAAATCAGCTGTGCGTAATTCACGCAAGACGTTGAAAGTCCGTTGAAACTCGTGTCGAGCCAGCTCAAAAGTAATGTCACAGACTGTCGTAGAAGTCACTCGTTGTCCGTTAGCGAGTCGAACGGGGGTCTTACTTGCAGACTTCCGAGTCTGTAAAGCAAAGCGTCGTACAAAGTCCTCTGACACAAAATCAAGTGTCGCAGCGCAGTCCACTAATCCAGAAATTTGGTGTCCGCCATCAGGAGTTTTCACAGTCAGCTCAGTTCGAATTAACGGGCGAGCTTCCGTGAGGTCAGTCAGTAGTGCTGTAGCTGGCGAAGAAAATTCTTGCAGCTTAGCGATGGACTGTTCCAAGTCGTATGTTGGTACAGGTACCGAGTCGGGCTGATCAGGTGTTGTAGGTTCTGGTGAGTCGTTAAACGCACAATCATCGTCGACTAACCACAGCTGTACATGCCAAGGGGCTGGAGCAACTACCTCCTGTTGCGCTGGGTTCTCCAGTGACTGACGTGTAAAAAGCTCTGTCCTTGCTGGGAATTCTTGATAGAGTTTCCAGTGCTTAGTCACCTGAGTAAATTTCGCCCACTTCGGTAGTACAAAAACAGCCATCGTAGATGTCGGAGATGTTCGACGACAATCCTCAAAATACTGGGCAATCTGCTCAGCTAACTCCCAGGGTGGGTTGATGAACACCCGTTCTCCTGTTAAATCTCTGTCTAGAATCGAGTCACTCGGCGAACAGTGAGGTAAGTCACCGTGCGAGTTAAGACCTTCATCATCAGCACATCCCTCCAACGTGAAGTTGAATCGTGCATGCAGAGGGTCAAAGACTGAGTCAACCAGTTTCCAATCAACTGAACGTCTGGTTAAAGGTTTACGACTCTGTCTCTGCTTAGTGTGACGACGACGACCTGCTACTTGCGTTACATGTGTCGCAACTGTAGTCGATGGAGATGTCGAAGGTGTGTCGACGACCTCTGTCGTTAACAGTGTCTCAGAATGAACAGTAGATGTAGCCGGCTGCTCCAGTTCATTTGGAGAACAGCCTTGCCACCATCATTGCTTCTTGGGTTGCATCGGTGCCTTGCCTTTGAACTCCGGACATTGGAACAAACGGTGTCCCTTTTGTGGCACTTGAAGCAGAGTCCTTCGTCCATGTGTCGCTTACGTTCCTCTGCTGTCATTGCATTTGCGAGTGAATTAAAATCTTCGCGGCCCGATGTTTGACCACGTCCACCATTGTTGCCACCTCCACGTCCACGTCCGCGGCCACGTCCACGGCCACCTTTGTTACGCTTCCAGATGTTAGAGGCTTCCTCGAAACGGTCATCAAGGTTGCGCTTGCGTGAGAGCTGGGCAGATGGTCCAGCAGCAGACTTTGCATTGCCTAGTTCCGGCGAATCTGTCACGACGTCATTCAAAAAGTTTTGCAGCTCCACTAGCGTAGTCTGGTATCCTTGCTGAGCTCGGTGTGACTTAGCCAGTTTCTTGAGTGCATCGTTCGCTAGGCCATCAATAAAGCGTACACATTGTACCTCAGCTGTCAGGTGTTGACGAGACCGACGTAAGTAGTCGTTGTACTGTTTAGTGAAAACCGCGTAACTCATCGTGTTGCTCTGCGTAAAGCTTAGCAAAGCGTTAATTGCGTCGTCCTGAATGTTCGGAAGAAACGTCGACTTGCGTAACTCCGTAACAAGCTCGTTGTACGTAGATGGAATTGGAGGCTGATTTTTCCGGTTCAACCACCACCCACCTAGGTGTCAAGTAAATTGTGAAGTAACCCAGAACACTGCATCGTACGAGTCAGCCGTAATTCCAAGCATTATAAAACGCTGAGGCTGTGCTTCAAGCCAATCCTCCAGTACATGAGGTACCCGACCATCCTGGTACGGTGAAGTAATAGCAGCCTTACGCTGAGTCTCCGTGAGGGTCACTGATAGTCCAACCAAGTTGTGGGTAGGCATTGGCATTCCCACTCGTAAATCTGTAGGTCCTTCACCAGTCAGTCGATTAATGTGTCCGCGAATCAATAGCCATACAGAACCAGAATCGACCGTCGTAAATCGGGTGTACATGTGGAACTGTCTCGGGATAGACGTGTCATCCTGCATGACTGGAACATGTTGTGTGATTGCTCGATAAAAAGATTCCCACTGAGTCACGTAACCAAAGTGAAGTAATTCACTCTTGTGCTTCTCAGCACGAAGTAACCCCTTCTGTGAGGGCGTAAGTGTCAGACCGTCAATGTTGATGGTTTCCGGGACGACGTAAGTGCCATCCGGATTAACTGTCGACTGTCCAAAAACAGCCTGCTCGACCTGAGCAGGTGTACGGAAGTTGTTCGTAGCAAACAAGACAGGAATAGAAGCCGAGTACACGTAAACAAGCTGTCGTCCTTGAGGTAGTGTAACGTTAACATGTTCACCACTCAACAGCGTCAAATCATCCGATGTCAAAACAAGACCGGTCTCCTCGTGTAACTCGCGAATAGCATCGTCGACATGCTCTTCGTTAGGTAAGACAGAGCCAGCTGGGAACCAAGTTTTACCAGAACGAGGCTCACGCTGAAACACCAACTTCAAGTCCGACGGTTTAGTTCCTCCGACGTGAATTACTAAAACCACGTAATGTCCAGCTCCTAGAGAAGCCATCTCAACTCAATCAAACAACGTCGAGCAGATCAACGAGCAATGAAAGCGTGCGTCGACCAAAGAGCTCCGAAACCAGTGTGGCGGTTAGCCTCTGAAAGCTAAACGCTAGCACAAATCTGTTCTAGTCTGTCTAGTTTGTTGTTGCAAGATTGCAAATGTTTGTCGAGAGGCAATTGATGAGAGATGTTTCACTCATGTACTTAGGCAGTAGATGTTGTAAGTGAACAAAGGAATTGTTAAAAGGTTCTGTCACCTCCCTCTACTGCACTGGGCTTAAATAGGTTTCAGCCCAGACTAGTTACGCCTGCAAGCTTTGCTTACGTGTCGGGCGTTGGTGCTGCTCAACCGTCGTCATCTGTCCTCGAGACACGGCCTGCCTAGCATTGGATTTCACGACGCATCTCCTTCTGCATTGAAGAGCTCGTTCTGGCGCGTCATCTGGCTAGCTAGATTAATTATGCATATCTGTACGTACCGGGAGGTACTGGTCGTACCGTAGCATCAGCACCATTACAATATTGCAGTAGCGACGTACCCACGAGTATACGTCCATCCTGTGGAAAAGCACGATTTGGTATCCGTAACGAGTACTTGTACAATGTCCTGCAATGTACTGTTGCATGACTGTACTCGTCACAACTGTGCCTGGCCCGTGGTTTCTGATGGCGTTCGCAAGGGGTGTGTATTTGGCACGTATGAGGTCGGTTATGTGAGTGAGGTTGTTGTCTGTGCAGTACTTCCATTCCCCTATCTGAATTTTTTTTATGGATGCATAACGTCGGCGACCGTTGGAGTGGCCAACGAATCTGGGTTCGAGGATGCGGATGAAGTCAGTTTTGTGTGCTGGGGGACGAAGTAGGGGGGGGAGAATCTCAGGGGGGAGGACGGCGGGGCATGATGTTAGGGAGTCATGCGAGAGACCTTCATCAGCAACAACAAGGCGGGTGGGCATGTGGGTGGGGTGAGGTGGGTGGCAGTCGAGTGGGGAGTGGGCAGGGGTGGGGGAGTCAAACGATTTTTTGGGTTTGTTACCGAAGTCTGCGGTGATGGTCTCCCAACGTCCTCCGTTGTGGCGTTCCAGTAGGGATAGTAGGAGTTGCAGAGCGGGCGCCCGCCGGCGGCGCAGCGGCGGCGGCCCCGGAGAGGGGTGCGCTCGCAGGCCCGTCGGCACCTACCTCTACCTCCACGCGGTGGGCGCTGGTAACCCCATAGCCGTGCCAGGCCTGGCACGGTAGGGGGCTGAACGAGGTACCGGCAGCTGCGATCCGCGGGATCAGCAGCTGTCGGGAAGCCCTGTACGGAGGGTTTTGAAAAACATAATATCCGTACACCAGCACAGGGATCTCCCGCTCGGCCTGTCCGATATGACTTTTCGCGACTAAATACTCACAGATACTCTCCCGACGATGGGGCGGGGGCGGCGTTTGCGAAATATTTTTTGGCGCAAAGGGGTACGGACGGATCAGCGGAGGGACGAGGGTGTTGGAGCTGGCGGCGGACAGCTGGGAAGCAGCGCTAGGGACAGCGCTCGCTAGCAGTCGCCAGCCCTGCGAGAGTCTTAAGTCTCCCCTGGGGGCGAGGCCTGATGCTACGCAGGACGGAGGTGGGTCGCAGCCGGAGGAGCGGCACGGTCTGGCGGCGGCGGTCCTTAGGATCGCCCGCCGCCGGAAAAGCCCGGTACGGGGGGTTTTTGGAAAAATTCCCGTACCCACCATCTTTTGAGGACCGGCGACTCGATCCCTGTGTTCTTCCAACCCCTTCCCTAGTCGGTACCCGGTTATCGATAGGCTGCCTCAGGCAGTGTGCCTAGGGTTATCGTAACGGCACACTGCTCGTAAAGGCGACCCCCTAACAACGTAAACCACCGGGGGAGGGTACGGACGGCCACAGCGCGATCAGATAGGTGTTGGAAACAGACGGGAAAAGGATAGGGGACAGGAGAAAATCTGGCTCGGGGGCAGGAGAGCCAGCCGGACACCGTCTGCAGCCTAGTTATTCTCTCTTCTCAGCCCCCGAAGGAGGAGAGAAGACTCGGCTAGGTGGCGAGCTGCGTCGAGAGGAGCGGCTAATACCTCGGGCGGGGTGGAGCACGGATCGGGGCGGGACCGACGACGACCTATGCGAGGGGGGTTTTTCACCTGCCTTTCCCCCCAAGCTCCGGCACGACCGGAGTCGCACGGGAGCCGAGGTCAGGCAGGTTCGCCTCGACCAACTCCAGCTGGACAGCCTTGCTGATCAGCGACCCCGCAGCGGCTGGAGCAGGCCGCGTAACGTGGAGACTAGCGACACTTTATTTTTCATACTGTATCCAAAAAAAATACGTATAGATCAGAAAATTATAAATACCTGGATACGGGTATGTTTTAGACGGTATCGTTACTGCCATTGGAGAGGTTGGGATTAGTGGTTCACGGTCTGCCTCACGCTTAGAAGTCCAACTACAGGTTGAGCATAGCACAAGGGGGGGCCCAGAGACGACAGCCGGTTTTTACTGGTATTGTTGTAAACAATTTCAAATTTCAAATTGCAGAGCGCTGTTGTGTCGGTCCTGTCTTAGTCCAGACATAGAGGGGTAGTTACCGGCCATGTGGCCGTTGCTAGTGAATTGGCCACATAGGGGGCAGCGCAGGGTGGGGTTGTGAGTAAGTAGGCGGGTGTTGTGGACGCCCCACATGAATTCTTGTTTGTGTGTGAACTGGATATTTGTGAGGGAGGAGTGTTTTTTGTGGTATGAGAAGTCGGCGCCGCCCTTCGCGGCGCGGGCGAGGAGGGCTCCGTGTTTGGTTGTATTCGAGAGAGGAGTGTGTGTGTGTTTTGTGTTGTATTTGTGTGCGTCGGATTTGAGGTTGGTGTATCTGTAGGGTATGGGTTCTCCTGGGGTTTGTGGGATGAGGGTGTATGGCCATGTCCAGTGGCCTATCGTGACCTCTGAACCCGTGGTGTATATAGTATCTGGTGGGTGGCCATCCGCAACTTGGTTTGCGAGGGTGTCTGCAAGGTCGTTACCGATGGAATGGTTGTGGGCTTTGATTTTACCGAGGTGTGTACGGATGCCTGCTTCGCAGCGGGTTGTAAGGGTGTGTGTGATAGATAAGAGGGTGTCGCGGTGAATGTTATGGCGGTAGGCGGAAGGGCAGTTTAAGTAACCTTGAATTAGGCGAAGGGAGCATGCACTGTCTGTGAGGAGGTGGGTGCGGCCAAGTTGGAGGCCTATATCTATGCCTGCTAATTCAGCACGATTTATTGTATGTGAGGGAGGGGTAGAGTTCACCAGGATTTTGATTTTGGTGTCCGAGGCGGGGTGGGTAGCTGCTGCTCCGAGGGGGGTCGAGCTGCCTTTTTTCGAGCCGTCTGTATATACAAAGTCCTGCCAGTTCCAAGCAGGGGTGCCTCTGGTGGGAGGGTACGTTAGGTGTACGCGTTCCGGGAGGGGGTAAGTGAGGGGGTGAGTTGGGTTTGGGGGGCGGTGGTATATACCTGTTGAGTGGGGTGAGTAGGAGACAAAGAGGTGTGGAGGGGGGGGGTGATGATGGGGTTGGGGAGGTGAGTGTCGTAGATAGATTCGAGAGTGTTATGGAGTGCGTTCATGGCTGTGGGTGATGGGAGGGTGGAGAGTGCGAGGGGGTTAGCGACGAGGTATATGTCTACCATCCAGCGTGTGCCGAATGGGGTAGGGGTGGGGTTGCCAGTGTGTTGGTCGGGGGGTAGGAATGTGTTTGCGTCATTAGGGAGGGTGTAGAGGTGGTGGGTGTATGGGGAGTCGATGTATTTGGAGTGGCGGTATGGTGTGTGTTCCCATCGGGGGAGGATGAGGATGGTTGCGCTGGGTGTGTGAGGGGCTGTGAGGTGTGCGCTGGTGATTGCGTGTTCCATGGCTCGTCTCATGCATTCGTGGTCGTATTCGGGGTTGGCTATGTTGGTGCCTTGCCAGGTGTGCGGGGCATTGCTGCCGCTTGATGAGAAGACTATGTCTTCGGGGTAGAGGGAGTGATAGGTGTGGGAGTGAAGGGATTTATTGAGGGGGTCGGAGTAGAGTTCTGTCTGGATGCGGAATGTGTGACTGAGAGCGGTGAGGAGGTCCTCTCTGGTGGCCCATCTGTTGCGGGTGGTGGTGGCGGGCGTGGGTGAGTGGATTTCTGATCGGGAACCTAGACGTGTGAGGAGGTGGTAGACCTCCTCTTCGAACGTATGACGAGAGAGGTCGGGGCGGAAGAGTTGGTAAAGGTGGCGGACCCGGGGGCCGTTAAGGGTGGTGACCGCGCGGCCGTCGGGGGTGCAGAGTATAGTGGTGTCGGGGAGTGAAGGGTGTGCGTGGATAGCGAATTTACCGGTAGGGAGCATGTCAAGGTCGGGGTTGATGGGGTCATGGTTGAATGTGATGAGGGGGTGTGACCACGGAGGGGGTCCGGGGTCTGGCAAAATGGGTGTGGTGGAGGGGACATAGCCGGAGTTGAATGCGGTGAGGGCGGTGGGGCCGGAGGGGGTCTCACTGATGGTGTCGTGGAGTTGTAGGCACGGGGCCCACTGCACTTCGTGGAGATGGGTGAGGTCGTGTTGTTGGCCGCGAGCACACCAGTCGCACTGCCACGTGTCGGGGCCCTGAGCTGGGCGACACTGGGAGTGTATGGCAAAGTGCGGGCATGTGCAGCATGCGGAGGAGGGTTCTGTGTGTAGGGGTTCATGACAGATGGAGCAGGCAGAGGGGGAGGGGGTGGGGAGGCATACCGATGTGGGAGTGGAGGAGATGAGGCGGAAGCCGTCGTCGAGTTGTAGCTGTATGTCCCATTCCGTGAGGTGTTCCGGGGCCCATTCAACCATGTATTGTGTTTGGCCGTATTCCGTGTCTTTGTGTTTGGAAATGATGCGTGTTACGTCGCAGGGGGGGTAGTGGTGGTCGGAGGGGGTGAGGTATTCTGTGTCTAGGTGTGTGATGGGTGCTATGGGGGTGGGGTGAGTGGTGCGGGAGGTGTAGATGCCGGATTGGAGGGTGGGGGTTGAGCGGGGGAGGTGAGGGGAGAGGAGGGGGATCCACGAGGGATGTATAGTGGTGGGGGGGGATGCCTGGTTGGTATTGAGGTTTGTGATGGGGAGGCGGTTGTGGATAGTATCGAGGGGTTCGGTGAGGATTGCGGCGAGGAGACGGATGGGAACTGAGAGTGAGTTGGTGGAGCCCGTGAGTGTGGTGATGGATTTACAGGATTTGAGGAGGAAGGAGGATGAGGTGGCTCTGAGGAGGACCTGTGGCCACTTGGTGATGTTATTTTTCCAGAGGGGGGTAAGGCGGGGTAGGAGGGAGGCGTGTGTTTTGCGGGGGGAGAAATCGCAGTAGGCTTGTTTGTATGTGTGAGGGTCGGTGATGTGTGTGGCTTTGTCTCGGAGTGAGGTGAGGAGGGCGTTGTCTTGAGTGGTGAAGTGGGCGCGGATAGTGGAGGCGATAGGGTTGGTGAGGGAGAGTGGGGGGATGTTGTGGAATAGGGTGCCCGCATCCCGTTGGGCGCGGACTAAGCACTTTAGTGTGGGTGGGGTGTGGCAGGTTGACATGATGGATTCCGAGGGCCAGTGGGAATACATTGTGGACAGGGTGCGTATATGTGCGCGGGCCATGTGGCCTCTGTAGCCTGAGGTGTTCATGGTTTTATGAAGGTGACAGACTGTGAGTTGTGCGGCGTGGGCTTTGAGGGAGGGGAGACCGTATCCTAGGTCTGAGGTAGGGCGGTGAAGGGCGGTGCGGGGAAGGTTACGTACCGAGGAGACGGCGGAGCGGAGTGCGCGGCAGATTTGTCCTTCGAGAGTGTCGAGTTGGGAGTCAGTGAAGAGGCCGAGCTGGAGGGTGAAATGCTTTCCGATGAGGAGTCCACGGATGACCCTGATTCTGCGGGATTGAGTTAGTGGGGAGGTGGAGAGGGCGGTGATGAGGGATGCGGTGGTACGTTTGAGTTCTTGCCAATGTTTGGTGAAGTTGAGAGAGGTGTTCAGTTCGACCCCTAGCACTCTGTATGTGTCCTTGGGGCCAATGGAGGGGATGGGGGCCGGTATGGAGTTTATGGAGATGAACTGTGTTTGCAGGCGGGATGCGAGGAGGGTAGTGTTGGCGCGGGTGAGGGCGTTGCCTGTACGCCAGAGGGCGCCGGTGATGCAGCATTTGCGGATATTGACCGTCATGCCGGTGTAGGCGCTGAAGAGGGAGAGTTTTCTTAGCTGGATGGTCAAGTTGGGGGTCGAGCCCGTGGCGAGGCTGAGGTCGTCTGCGAAGGCGTGTCCTGGGTAGGTGGCTGTGGGT